>JAAGEH010000427.1:1805780-1820275 GCA_011751065.1 Lasiurus cinereus
AGAGAGAGAGAGAGAGAGAGAGAGAGAGAGAGACTTTTGTCTGATGGTAATGATCCACTTTTGCCTATTGAAACTAAAGCATATTATCTTAGGATAAAAATCCCCCAGAAATGACGAAGTGAAGTTTATCTCACTTTAAGAATAAAATCAAAAGCAGTTGCCTGTCTAAGACAAAACATTACACTGCATTTTTCACTTCCCTGTCTTGACATACTACATAGTCCTTTATCTCTATTGCTGGGATCTGTATGAAATGTGGCTGCTGAAGAATTTCGTGCTCCAGGATTTCTACTAAAATTAGGTGGAAAGATAATGAGCAAGAGAGGACAAAAAGTTCAGTTCTGATTCCAGACACCGTAGAGCCTCTTCAAGAATGAATAGAGGGCAGACTGAAACATACACACACATGAGTTCTGATACCATGTGTATAGTTTATGGTTTTTGGTAACATAGCAACATTTGCTATGTCTGTAATGACAGCATCTAAAATGACATCATAATAAAAAAAAAAGAATTATCTGCGATTAGAAGTGAATTGTGAAAACTCCTCTGGGCAGAGCCAAAAATCAAGGGAGTTTATTATTTCAGTAGCTGCAGTGAAAAACCCCTCTGGGTGCTGGGAAAACCCACCCCCTTGAGCGTCCCCCGTCCTCCTCACTGACATGGTAATGGGCTTTGTTAAATTCAAAGACAGTTACGTCAGCAATTTGTGGCCTCTCGTGGGTTTTCCGGCCCTATAAAGCACACAAATTATACCCAAATATTGGCCTGAAAAATTAGTAAGCTATAGGGTTTGTGTTATTTTAGCCAAGCTTTACTGGAGTCAGAGAAACCCAGGGACCCTAAAGCTCAGCAGTTTCTTCGCTGCTTTCTTATTTTCTTTTTTGGTGGGCCAACTCTGATATATGAATACCGTTGTTGGGTTTGGAGGGTTTTCTGCCTCACTATTCCATTGTTGTTATTATTTTTGTCTTATTTTGTTTTCTTTGACACCCGTGGAAATTTTGGCAGATGTTCACCGACATTGCATTTTTTGGTTCCTTTATAAAATTCTGCTTTTTTGGTATTTTTAGACATGAGTGATTAAAAAAAATCTTAAAAACATCTTCCTATTTTAGAACCTTCCGCGAATAGCCCTGAAAATGATACTGTTCTTTTGTTGTAAGTGACAAATTCCTGAGAGCACGGTGTCCCCAAATTCTGTTTATTAGTGAATGGTAGTACAGCTGTGGAATGGAATTTTAGCTTTGGCTGGGCCAGGTGAGAACACAGCAGGGAGGAAAACTGGTCAAGGTCATCAGACGCAGCTTCTGCCCTGATTTCATGATGAAAAGCACTGACCTTGGAGTCCAAATACTCAGGTCCAACACCAGACCTGCACTTACTAGCTTTGAATAACCATGGCCCAGTTTCTTCTTCTTCCCTTTTCGGTTTGATTATACTTTTTCATTTGACAGGAAAAGGCAAATATGGAAAATCACACGAAAGGCGCAGAGCTGAATGAGTTATCACATATTGAGCAACCTTGCCAACAGCCACCCAGGACGCGTCGATAGGCCCCTTATCCCAATCACAGCTTCACCATCTCCATAAATAACCACAATTCTGTGCAACCAAGATACAAGGCAGTGCTTGCTATAAAAGTCAGAGTAGTGGTCATTTTTGACCAAATTTCTAAGACTTATTTTCTTTATTGGAGAAATAAGAAGAATTCATACTATCGCTGACTGACTTACAGTGGTGTTTGAAAAAAAAACACAAAGCATGACAAACAAAAAAGAGAACTTGTTGGAGGCTATAAAGCTTTCCACCAAGAAAAGTGATCCTTATTCCACATAAGGCCCTCAGGTAGGGGGGCTGGGGACCAACCCGACTGTACCACGCGAGACGGCCGAATGTGCTGCTCACAGCTCTTATCATTCATATTTATGTGCTGGGGGAGCCGCGGGGAGCTAGCCTCTGAAGTTTTCATAATGTTATTTATCAAGCAGGAGGATAATTATGAGCAGCAATTGGGAGACATCACTGTTAATAAAGCTGTGTTTACTTTAGATGACTTATACTTGCAAACCTGACCTATTCCACCAGGACTTCACATCGTTTCCAAACGCCTTGATATTTAACGTGCATAATTTCATCCCCCACAAACACTGGTACCGAGCTCGGAAGGTCAAAATCCAAGGGGGAAAAGGAGGCTTTGTTGAGTCGAGTTATTTACATAGTTAATCAGGAGCTGAAACCCAGGAGAAATGCAAATCACCTTGTTTCCAGCCAGGGAACAGTAGTCTAGTCTTTGGCCAGCGTTTCGCACCCTAGAGACAAACAAAAGCTTCGACTTTTTCCCCTTGAACTTCTTTTGTGTATGTGATCTTACTTGGTTTCAGTTTTCAAGTTTATAGAAATAATCTTCTGGGTGAACCGAGGTCGAGACAGCAACCTGGGGTTTAACTGCTGATCAAGCAAACAGGATGTCCAAATATTTCCCCAAAGCAATAAACCATCAGTTAATGGTGTCCTTTCCACCCAGAATGCCCTCCTGCACCAACAGGAAATGTACCTTCGTTTGCTGGCCATGTGGAGGAGAATTCATTGCAAGCGCTATCTACAAAGGACCACCACAGGACTTCTAGCTCCATCCAAGGAAACTTCCAGTGAATTACAGGCTTAGCGTCTTACCAGCTTCCTCTCTTTTACTCAACTGTTACAGGACCAGGTGGCTCCTTTCTTTAAAAAGACAATAGGAAGCACTAGAAAACACCTTGTCTGGAATTTGGAAGACCTTGATTCTAGGCCAGTTTCCGCCTCTGTGTGATATTACACATGCCACTTCAAATTTATGGGTAAAATTCTGTGAGGTGAATTCTGTACCCATTCTTTATAACTTGCCCTCTTGTAAAAGGCTTTGCCGTAGGTTATAAGAGAGCATCTCTTCAAAATAAACTGTGGTGAAGACGGATGGAAAGTGAAAAGACAGCATCCAAAGAAGGGTTTGAGGGGGATGGATAAAATTTTAGTGGGGAATGCTTTAAGAAACATGGAAGAAATGTGCAAACAGTCCTTAAAGGCACCCCTACAATGCTTTGCTAATTCCCACACAATATCATCCACCTCACCTTTAAGAGGCATTTTGTCAAAAGTTATCTTACATCTATGTTAGATCACAGATTTGAAGGATTTCTTTTCAGATGACAATGTAGTCCCCCCCCTTCCGCCTCCCGCCACCACCAACCTTTCACTAGTCTAGCCTCCAAACCTGATAAGACCTGCTCGTGTTGTAACCTTAAGTCCTGGATCATCTCATTTTTCCCACACCATCGTCTCTTTGTCAGATACTAGCTTTTTTGTAACTCCTCTCCTAGACCGAAACCCATAGTCACATCTGATCCCTTTGCCTTCTTTCATCTAGTCCCCCCAAAGCACTCCCCTCAGACAGCTGCCAGTCTGTTCCATGTATCCATGCCTATGTTTCTATTTTCTCCATTAGTTTATTTTGTTCATTAGAGCCCACATGTAAGTGAGGTGATATAGTATCTGACTTTCCCTGATTGGCTTATTTCATTTAGAATAATAATCCCCAGGTCCATCCATGCTGTAGGATTTTGTTCTATTACTCCTTTGATGATAATGCAGAAAAATGAATACATATAATATTGCTTTGTGGTCTAATGGTATTAAAAAGTATGCAAACTCCTGCTTTCCTTTTTAACCATATTATGTTTGGGGAATTAACCCATATTGATATATATGTAGCTCCAGTTCACTCACTGTGTGGTCTATGATGTTCTATAAATAATCCACAACTTATTCATTATTCTCTTTATTGATATTTAAGAGTGTTTTTTTTCATTTTTTATTATTAATGCTTTTTTAAACTTGTCCCTCCTAGCTTTCTTAAAGTATGATTGACAGAGAATAATCACATATACCTGGGTTGCACAAAGTGATTTCTAAGGTGTGTAATATTATGATTTAATATACATATATACTGTGAAATGATTACCACCATAAAGTTAATTAACACATCCATCACGTCACAGTTACTATTTTTATTTTTGTAGTAAGAACACTTAAGATCTCTCTGAGCACATTTCAAGTATAAAATACAGCACTAACTATAGTCACTATGCTATATATTAGGTTCCCAGAACTTATTCACCTTGTAACTAAAAGTTTGTATGCTTTGATCAACTTCTCCTCATTTCCCCCCGCCTCCATGTCCCTGGTAGGCATTGTTCTACTTCTGAGCCTGTGAGTTTGACTTTTAGTACATAATTGAGTATATCCTATCCATGAACATGGTATATTTTGACAGTTAGTACTTATTTTCCTATATTTATTTCCCAAAACATTATCACCTGTTTTCTCACTTTTGACTGTAGTAATATAAAAATGCTAATGGCTTTTTGTTGCTGCTGAGCATTTACCTGTCTGAATTTTATAAAGTTCAACAGTTTAATCAGTCTCTGAAATTTTTTATTTTTGAGAGAGAGGAAGGGTAAGAGGAGAGCGAGAGAGAGAGAGAGAGAGAGAGAGAGAGAGAGAGAGAGAGAGAGAAACATCAATGTGAGAAAGAAATATCTATTGACTGCCTCCCATATACACCCTAACTGGTGATAGAACCCACAACCTGGATATGTGCCCTGACCAGGAATCAAACTTGTAACCTTTCAATGTATGGGACAATGCTCAACTAAATGAGCTATACCGGCCATGGCCGAATTGTTTTCTAGTAGTGAATCATATTGGATAAGATCTATTATAATTCTTATGCTTTTTTTTCAAATGCATTGCTTTATTTTAGACCATGATTCAATATTGCACAGAAAGGGTGCTAATAGAGATCCTTGTTATTCCGGAGATAAAATAGATTTTCCTTTGTGTTATATTTCTGAAATGTATGGCCTTTCTTTTGTTTCCATTGTCCATGGAAAAGGAACATTAGTTACAAATAGCCATTTCCCTAAAAAGTGATAGAATTTGCCTTTAAAAATGCTCAGATAGCCAAAACCAGTTTGGCTCAGTGGATAGAGCATCAGCCTGAAGGGTCCCAGGTTCGATTCCAGTTAATAGCACATACCTTGATTGCAGGCACAACCCCAGTGGGCGGTGTGCAGGAGGCAACTCATTGATGTTTCTCTCTCATCAATGTTTCTAGTTCTGTCTCTCTCCCTTCCTCTCTGTAAAAAAATCAATAAAATATATTTTAGAAAAAAATAAAAATGCTCAGATATTATTGATAGTTACAGAAACATAGCAGTGATGTATTCTTGATTTGGGAAACATGTTGGGGTACCTCTGTTGCATTATCTCACTGACAAGGGAACCACATCCTGAATAAGCTATTTCTCACCTATTCATCATGAAAAATACGTGTTAAAAATTAGCATAGGGTTAACTTGGAAGAAACTTTGGCACCAACAATTTGAATAGAAAGATAAATAGAAAATAAAGAGATTCAATCGTGTCTACTCCTCCAGTTTAACTCTGAAAATAGATGAAAGAAAAATAATGAAAACACCTACTACTCTTGGTGAATTTACCCTCACTCCCCCCCTTCCACATATACACTTAATTGGTTCTATGATTTATATAGTGTCCTTTACACTCCTTTTCTACCCACTCCCGATATTACCAATATTAATCATTTTCCCCGAGCAATTACAGGGATTAAAGCCTAGGCCTGCGAATGTCCATAAGCAACATGACATCAGAGGGAAATGTGCTCTGCTTTTTGTTCCACCCCCACTCCAGCTGCTTAGAGCTCACGTTCTGATCTCAGAGAGAGAGGAGTGGAAGCATCTCAGGAAAGAGCCACGCTGGAAACGTAAAGAAACAGACAGAAGACAAATAAAATTTTAAAAATCATTTTTGGAGACATGAAATCATATGAAAAGCTCCAAGGGCATACATATTTTTTTCATACATGGACTCCAGTTCAAAATCGCAGAGGGTAATCTTGATACCCAAGCTCTTAGAATAGTGAAAACAAGAGCTGAGAACCTACTAAGAGGAGCCAGTGGTCCCTGGCATCTCGTCTAACTTTAAACCCTTCCTACATCTTGGTGTCTCTGTTCTCCACGCCAACTCTAATGGGGACGAGGGGGTGGGTTAAGTGAATGAGACAGAGACAAAAGCAATAGATGAATGAAGCAATAGATGAATGGAGCTGCAACGCAAATAGGTTTGTTCTATTTAAAGAAATTGCTTATGTCCTTTTCTACTATGTCAATGAAAAGATGCCTACACTGCCCTCAGCCCCTCAGCCAGATGTGCTTTCTTCAGTAAAGGCAGGAATTCAGAACCATCCCAGATGTGCATATGTGGACCAACTTCTTACACGGTAGTGAAGCAGCAGTTCAGGGAATCATATATGCCATGTATCACTCAGCATAAGTTAGGTTCTTCTGCAATCATAAACAACCCCAATACTCAGTGGGTGAATGCCATGAAAATGTTTTGTTTTTTTTTTCTCATTCTGCATGTTGTGTAAAGAAATGACGGACGGGGAATTTGCATCCCAAAGTTAAACAGAGACGTAGGTTGAAGGACACTCCAACTTAACATGTGCTTCTAGCAGGGGAAGGAAAAATGGCGCACCATGCATGCCCTAGCTCTTAAGGCTTCTTCCTGGAAGTGACACACATCATATTTATTCCTCTTTTATGGCTTAAATTCAGAAGGAGTAAGAATGTGCACTCGTACCATGTGCCAAGAAAGGAGAGGAACTGGAATCAATGTAAGCAACCTTAATGACCTCATTCCACTCCATAAAAATTGTCTAAGTCATATCCTTTACTATTATCCTCACCCAATATATAAATGCTGGCTGTGTTTGGAAGCCATTCTAGAGAGAACAGACAGAAAAGAAGATGGGTGCAAATATTTCCTACCGCAAAAGTATCTCCTAAACTTAAAGAAAGGCAGGAAATGGAAACATGGGTGATATCCAATTCTGTTTTATTAGTCTTTTGCTTGGACTTTCTTTCTTCCTTCCTTTTCAATCAACCAACAAACCTCTTCCTGGTCTATACTCTAGATGTTTTCTTACTCATATTTTTAAAATATTTCACTTTCAATCTCCTACTGTTACCATATGAATTTTTTGGAACAAAGAGATATATTCAGTAAAATCCCCTGGTGCTATTTTCAAAGCTTTAAAAGCCTTAATGACATTAATTCATTAATTTTTTTCTACTCGAAATCATTTCAGAACTTATCAGTTTTGAGCCTTGAATATATATTAGGGCAAAGAAAATAAAGATTTTCATTCCTACTTTTATAGTATTACAACTTCTCCTAGAGAAATAGCATATAAACAATGAACCAATAGAAGAAGAAAAAATAATAAGGAAAAAAGTTCAACATAATATTGTTTCAAGTCCCTATTACTAATATTAACTACTGGCATGTTCTTAAACCCTGACTGACGATAGATGAATAGAAATAGGGCCATAAGAGGTGACAAAAGGAGGCCTTAGCAGCTTGTTGTCTATATTTAGCTCCTTGAAGAATGTATCAGTTTAATTATGTCATTAAATGAAGAGTGAAGAAGAATTCAGAGGTAGGGAAATAAATACTTTGCTCAAAGGTAGAGAAAAAATGATTGTTTCATTGTTTCATTCATTTATCTACAGAGAAGCAAAATGAGCTGAGTTTTTGGTTTGCTTAGTTTTTACCTATTTATCACAGATAATTAAGGAATCAAGTTAAATATATTAAATTAATCAAAATGTCCTGTCCCACTCTTTTGTGTATATACTGAAATACATGGACCTGTGTTTTCATATATATATATGAAAATATATATATTACCTTCAGCCCTTTACCTAAATCACGTTCCAAAATCGAGTGTGTGTGTGTGTGTGTGTGTGTGTGTGTGTGTGCATGCGCGTGTGTCTGCATAATTTTTTTGAAATTTGTCATCCACAGTCCGGAGTCCCCTGCAGTGACTGGCTGCCTGGCCTGTTATTATTGCTTTCCCAAAGACTCAGAGGACCATGTGATTTGGCTGCTTCCAGAAAAAAATGAATTTGCTGCAATAACAATATTTTTCTTTTTATTCTGACATGAGCATGAGAAGCTGTCAGGGTAACTGAAGGACTCGTCCCATAGATCTCTCTGGCATTTGTCAGTGGCTATGAAAAACCTGAAGCTTCGGTTCCACACAATTTCCCAAGAACCCTTGGAGGAAGCTGATACCAGCTCAGGCAAGTCATCCTCTAGACATCATCTCATCCGCATCTGGAGAATCAGTTTGCCTCTTCAGAGCATGCTTCCCTGGAAGGAGAGGTCAGAGATCATGACCACCCGATGGTAGAGTTAGAAGCAGAGACAAACTATATACTTCGTGGGGCTGCTCAGCGAGGCCCTCCAGTTCAGGGTTCACTCTGTTACTCTGCTTGTCTACTGAGTGTGTGAATAGAGGCCTGCGAGTTTCCACCGGTTAGAGTGGTAGGCCACACCGCCCATCACAGAGGTGGACGGAAGGAACACTATCCTGCAAGGAAACCTGCCTCGATGTGCTTTCAGGAGTCTTCAAAATGCCCTAGCCAGTTGGGCTCAGTGGACAGACCCTGTGGACTGAAGGGTCCCAGGTTTGATTCTGGTCAAGGGCACGTATCTTGGTTGCAGGCTCAATCCCCAGCCCTGGTCAGGATGTGTGCAGGAGGTAACCAATCAATTTGTCTTTCCCACATCAATGTTTCTCTCTCTCCCTCTCCCCTCCCTTCCTCTCTCTTTAAAAATCAATGGGAAAATATCCTCGGGTGAGGCTTAGCAACAAGAAAAAAGATCCGAAATGACTGACTTCTGGTCAAGAGGATGGAGCAGGGAACCATTGGTACCCACCTCCCATGAAGACATCAAAATTACAAGTAAATTATAGAACCGCCACCACTGAAACCATCTGAAGACTAGCTGCACAGGATTCCTACAACCAGGATAGAAACAAGAAGCCATGTTGAGTTTGAATATTGTAGGTCAGCTGTAATTAAAAAATATATTTTTTCTATAAATATATATATATATATTTATATATTTTTTCTATAAATACACACACACACACACACACACATATATATATATATATATATATATTTATTTTTTAATGATCCAAAGTGAAATGTGAGATATATTAGTGAGTATCTCTGTTTTGTTCTTTTACAGTTAGGGAGGTACCATTAGTGAGTATCTCTGTTTTGTTCTTTTAAAGTTAGGGAGGTACCATTTCTTTTGGAAGTAAGAAATAGATATATAAATGCTAAAATCAGACATATTTCCATTCAGGTTCTTTCTAGGTTACCTGATTTTGTTCCAAATATATAAGATTTCCATGATACCATCACTCTTAAACATACATTTAATGATTAAAAGGGCATGACAGCACAGTAAGCAGTGGGCTAGTAAGCCAGCCTGTAAGGAGGCGCTACCCTAACCAAGGCTGACAGCGGGTCCCATAGAGGAAGAAGAAGAAGACCGGGACAAATAACTGCTCGTGCGTACGCTGTGATGGAGTTTCCTGAGGTTCCCAGCTTCACCGGTCCGCTCCCACATAGACACACCCACCCCTGGGAACTGGTTTTCGCCTTGCTTTCAAAATGCTTCGCTTCCTAAGGGGATGCCAGCCTACCCCCAGGTCATTCACTATTACTCCCCGGAACTTTTAACTTTTCTCTTAGGAACAGAAGCAGAAAGGAGAGGAAAAGGCTGTATTTCTGTCACCTTTCCATAATGAAACTGCGCATCCTTTAAGTTGTCCTTCATTAAAATATAGATATGATATATGCGTAATAGGAAGGCAAGATATTAAGTGTGTACGACTGCTTTCTCTCCATGTGCTCATCTGCTCACACCTGACCTGAGATGCCTCGTACAAGTCATTTCACTGACCCTGGCTTTTTGAAAACAGCATCCAAATCTCTAGCTTTGGAGTAACTTTGCTGTATAAATAAGAATAGCGGTGGTACATTTTGGGCTCTGTGAAGAACCCGTGGCTTAGCGGTAAAACAGTGATTTTTACAGAAGCTAATGTCAAAGGCTAGAGACAAAGACTTGGAATACTACAATAGACCGAGAAAAAACACACACAAAAAAAAAACAAAACAACAACAACCAAAACACCTATACTAGCCAAAGACTTTGTGATATTTATGTTAAGGACTGTACCAGCAGGGCATTTATGAGGCTTTTCCAAGTGCAGTAAACCAATACTCAGTAGAAGGCTCAGCGCAGTCTAACATTATTCTATCTTTCTCTTTGTCATTTATGGGATCCCTACTGGCCTCAGAGTATTGTCTAAGGACTGGAAATGGGCAAGATAAATCTTTGTTGAGTCTTTTTAAAATGAGACTTCGGTTGCCTCAAGGGACAACAGCGGTGGGTCAGTTCCAGCCAGCCAGGAGCTGGAGGAATGCAGGACCGGAGAACATAGGTCCTTTTTATCCCCCAGGTCTGGGTGCACTTCTCCTAAGCATGAGTTTTTCTCTTTACTTGGGACCAAATATCTCTTTCCTATTGCTAGCCCTGTACTTAATTTTATTCTTAGAGGAACCAAAGGTTGACTAAAATTCTGAAAGCCAATATCTTTGTGGTTCTTTTCTCCTTTTTTTTTTTCTGTCTTCTTCCTTCCTGTCAGACGTTTCCGCTGCCACTGTGCATGAAATTTATATTAGATCGCCTTACATGTTATTACCCAGTTTTCTGGCATGTTTCTTCCCCACCAACGAGGATATTTCCTGAGTGTCTGATTCCTATGCACCATCTACTCCTCTATTGTTTTCCAAGGTGTCTGCCAATAATAAGCACATCATCAATAATTGTTGACTATCTGTATAAGTAAAGTTTGCTTTATGAAATATTGCACAGACACAAAGAAAATCAGGAGACCTTAAGCCTTTATTCCTCTCCTGGAGAGAATGTAAGTCTTCCACGCCCTGCCCTGAACTCTTTCTAACCATCATTTTTCCCATGTTGAAGAATGAATGTTTGTGTCCCCTCAAAAGGCATGTTAAAAATCCTAAGCTCCTTTGTGATGGTATCAGGAAGTGAAGCTGTGGACAGATATTTAGGTCAGGAGGGTGAAACTTTCATGAATGGGATTAGTTTCTAAGAGATCTTCCTCACCCCTTCAGCCATATGAGGACACAGGAAAGAGACACCTTGACCTTCAACTTCCCAGCCTTGCAAACTGTTAAGAGATGAATTTCTGTTGTGTGAGCCACTCAGTCTATAGCATTTTGTTACAAAAACCAAAGATCTATCATCATCCTACAATGTCTTGTGTTTCTGCCAACCTGAATGTCTTCTTATTTCCCAAAGGAAAGATGCTCTTTTATAACTTTCACAGTTTTCCCTTGCTTTTCCATTTGTGAACTTCGATTTATTGTTCAAGATATAGGGAAACATTTATGTCCTCTATGCATCTTTATTTGATTCCTCAAGGAAGCTTCATTAGTACATTAAGTGATTCTTTATAAATATCTCTAGCATATCATTGATTATACCATAAATGGAATATTGTGGTTATTCGTGTATGTGGCATGCCATTACACTCACACCATGCATACTCTCCTGAGCAGATATTATACCTTACTCCTATGACTACGCAGCAGCATACTACATAATTACACATTAAACATATATAATATATATCTGTGGAATGAAAGAAGAATGAATGAATGAATGAAATAAGTAACAGTTTAGAGATTTGCAAAAGATTAACTAGAGTTTGGATCCTGTTTTAATCAGTTCTAGCTTATGATTTGGGGCAAGTTTCTTGCCTTTCTAAAGCTTCAATTTTCCCATCCCCAAAAATAGACTCACAATAGTACTTTCAGAATAGGGTTGTGATAAAGCTTATATGAACACATTCATGGAAACAAATGCAAGTGTCTGGAAGATGCAGAAAAAGTGAAAGGAGAGGATGGAGGAGAAGGAAGAGGATGAGGGGGAACAGGATGCAGAGAAGGGAGGAGGAAAATGAGGAATAAAAGAAAAGCAAGAAGTTGAAGAATGATAAATACACCTAAGGTAAAAAAAAAAAAAAAGCAAGGGCAAAAATAAACAAAATTCAACTAGTCAAATGGTAATTCCTGATTAGGAGGCCTTATTGGGTTGTGTGGTAAGGAAGAAGAAAGAGTGATGATAAAAGAAAGTTGTCATATCCCTGTTGAGTACAATCATTCATTATTGCACCTTTTTCAACTAACAAGGATATGAAAAAGATAAAAACTGAATAGTAATTTAAAAGGAAAAGAAGTTATATTAAGTCACATATGTGTGAGATTTTTGTCTCTTTTCAAATATTTTAATTATAAGTAAAAATATAATTTAATGATATTACTCTTATGGTGTACTTCATTGGGTGGGATGCCTGCAGTAAAGGCAAATCACCAAGGAAGCATCTTAAGACATGAAGTATCCTCAAAATGGCAGGAACGTGAAGAAGCTTGACATCAGGTGATTTTTTTAAATTGTCACATTATACTGTCAACATCAGTAAGAGCCTGTTTTAAGAAGGAAGGGAGAACTGGGGCTTTCCAGAGAGTCAAATTTCATGAAGTAAAACAGTTGCTGAATAAATTGTTATACCTACATCAAAGCCACTGAAAATAAATTAGGTCTCTCAAACAAACTGTTACCTGGATTATTAAGGGGATTTTGGGGTATGTATGTGTGGGAGTGTGGTTCAGGGTTCTAACCCCAAGGAAGGGTGGAGAGGAAAGACAGTGGTATTCTCTTTTAACCTTTTAAGTACAGTAATCTTGATTCCCACATAAGTGAAACTTAGTGAAATGTGGGCTAGGAGTCTCCAACATTAGTGTCCCCTTAGATACCAGGTCCCTTTTTGTTAAAAACCAAGTAAATCTGGGGGGGAAAGTCAGTATCAATCCTTCATAAATAGCCACCCACTTGCTTGTATATTTGTCACCATCTATGAAGAGCGTTCTTATTGTTTACCAGGTTCTGAAGAGCACTTATCCACACACACACACACACACACACACACACGAATGAAAATTTCCCCTATAGTCACTCTACATCCCAAATCTGTTGACAAATAGTATCTGTGTCAATGATTCTGAGATATAAACATTATTGTTATTTTGATGTTACAGACACTCAAGAGTGAAAACATAACGGAGGGACAAGTGGTTTGCAAAATCTTTAGTGGCCACTAAGTTGACTATTAATTTCAAGAAGCATTACGAATACTAAAAGAAAAAAAATCTTGGGCTAAAATTATGTCTCCAAAGTATTCTTCCAAATAAAAAGGAATCAAATTATCAACTTAATTTTAAAAGTTGCTATAATTACATTTGTACACTTCTATTTATGAAATAGGCCTGTAACAACATCCCCTACCACAATACAACTTCTCTCCTAGAACATCTAGGAAAGACTTCATCACTCTGTCCTATATATATAGTACGTTTCTTGGGGATCGGGACAATATCTATCATCACTTTCCACCCCAGGATGCTCCAACACGTGATTTACACCTAACAGAGGTTCCAAATGTCCTTCTTTTTTATGAACCTGAGCTGTAACCAGAGTGGGTATGTGTACCCACATATGTACAAGTTATTGATGTCATTATAAAAGTGATTAATATCCCCCCAGAGGTCTTTCAGTTTCCAAAGTTTATGCCAAAACGAGTGGGCTCAGAGCGTAGGGGAACCGAGGGTCTGAAAGGGTCCAGTTTCCACCTCCTGTCACAGACCCAAATGCTATCCTTATTTCCTGAAGGCCAGTGATTGGCTTGGCACTGCTCAGCTCACAGGGGAACGCTCTGACTCTGCCCAGTGGGGTTTGAAGAACAAGGCTCATAAGACATAAAAGACAAGTAAAAACTGGCAGGAGTGAGGAGCACTCTAAGCCTGTGGCTTAAAATACCATAAAAAATAATCATTAAAACCAGGCGCCTCGCAAGCCCCATGATCTACTCCAAACACAGAGGAAAATAGAAGACTTTTCACTCCGTAACCATAGCCTCCTCTTCTAATTGGTCAGCATCAGGGGCGGAGTGATGAAGCCCTTCCTAGATGTTCTCCGAGAGAGTTGTATTGTGGGTGGAAATGCTGTCATTAAATCTTAGGTGCTCACAATGCCATGGCTTACATTGGGATATATTCATACAAGATGGAAGTGTTTCACCAGGCAAAAAGACCTTCTCCATATTACCTAGGGTACAACTTGTAAAGACCAACTTCGTATCTGCACTGAGGCCCAGGCTGATACCCACCATCTTGTGCCACAGAAGAGCGTTGGATGATGCAATCGCCCAAGGACAGGCATATCTTTCAAACACTAATCCTCCACAGGCCAGGGACGCAGGGGGCCTTTGGAAGCTGGAAAAGATCTGGACATGAATTCTCCCTTTGACCTCCACAAAGAATGCAGTCCTGCCGACACTGGGATTTCAGGACCTCTGACTAAATTTATGATCATTTGTTATAGCAGCAAAAGAACACTAATACAGAGAAAAAAATTATATA
>JAAGEH010000427.1:1820375-1978939 GCA_011751065.1 Lasiurus cinereus
GATTGGCTGCCTCCTGCATGCCCCACACTGGGGATCAAGCCTGCAACTGGGCATGTGCCCTGACCTGGAGTGAAATTATGAACTCCTGGTTCACAGGTCAATGCTCAACCACTGAACCACACCAGCTGGGACAGAGGGAACTTTTTTAAATCATCCTTTCAAAAAAAGCCGTGGTCATGGGCAGGTCTCAGGTCCCGCTACAGATTTGGACCCTGAAGAGGGCTTCCTCCGGTGCCACTTGCACAGCCAGCGGGTCCCCTACCACTCCGCCGAATAAGGACGAAAGGCTGGTGACAAAAGGTAGGTATTTCAAGAATGACAGAAACAGGAAGAAACAAATGCCTGGGGAAAGTGATGAGTGACTTCCAGAGACCAATATGTTGCCACATCAAAGTGTCCCTGCATGCTTTTGAAGGAGGTTATTTCTGTCTGCGCAAAGATGTTATGAAATGCTACCCTGGGTGATAACAGGTCCGGCTCCTCCGCCCCCTCAGTGGTATAGAATTACAGCCGGGGATAACAATGAAATATTATTAGAGCCTGTGGTTTCCAGGGTTCCAATGTGCATCTTCAGGACTTGACAAGCTCTGAAAGGAGGTGGCACTGCTGAGAGTTCGCTACGCAATGAAAGCCAGAGCCGTGACAAAATAAATGGCCAGGATGTCTTAGTCAGGTCGAGTTAGAGCATCCACTATCTGAACACTATTTTGACGTTCCAGATCTTCACGATTTTTCAGAGAAACATTTCTCTGACTCACCTCTAATTAGACCAAGAAGAGTTGGAGTGGAAGGAACAGGCAAGTAGAAGGTCAACAAAATCAATCTTTTTTTTATTTTTTTTTCAGTTAATGTATACACTGCTTAATTATTTGGATGAAGTGAGGAAAGTTATGTGGATATTCAAAAAATAGCAGAGTATGGGAAACATCATTTCTATCTTAGCTTGAAATGCTTGTGTATGTGTGTGTGTGTGTGTGTGTGTGTGTGTGTGTGTGTAACTCAGAACCAGGAGGTCAGCTCTGGATTCCTGATCAGGGCACATGCCAAGGTTTCAGGCTTGATCCCCAGTGTGGGGCATGCAGGAGGAAGCCAATCAATGATTCTCTCTCATTGAGGAAACGTCATTGAAATGTGATGTCTGCTATACTCTCTGATTACTTCACCCCACTTCCACCCCCTGGGTGTTACTCTGTTCCAGCTTTACAAATCAGATTTCCAATTTAAACAAGAATTATTCATGATGTAAGCAGTTCCATTTGTACAGTGTAGCTTAGCAGCTACACTCTGTTTAAGGCAGGTTGGACATTCTAATAATTCGCTCTAATGAACCACTCCCTTCTGATAATGGATTGATGTTTCTCTATATTCCTCTCTCTGTCTCTCTCTCTGTCTGTCTCTCTGTCTCTCTCTCTCCCTTCCTCAATAAAATATATTTTTTAAAAAGTTAGCTACATAGGGAAACCATCTGAGATAAATGTTTTCAAGGAAAATGTCAAAGGGGACAGTTAAGTGTATGGATAAGAAAGATATGAACAGGAAAGATGACTATTCTGGCGGCGCCAGGGACAGAAACTTCTAAGCAGCATCTAAACAAGTTATCCTGATTCCAGCTGGTCACTTGAACCAACTTCAAAGCTTCCCTTGGGGCAGTGGTCAGCAAACTCATTAGTCAACAGAGCCAAATATCAACAGGACAACAACTGAAATTTCTTTGGAGAGCCAAAATTTATATTTTTAAGAGCCAAATTTTTTAAACTTAAACTTCTTCTAACGCCACTTCTTCAAAACAGACTCGCCCAGGCCGTGGTATTTTGTGGAAGAGTCACACTCCAGGGGCCAAAGAGCCGCATGTGGCTCCCGAGCTGCAGTTTGCCAAGACAATCCATTATCAGAAGGGAGTGTTCATTAGAGCGAATTATTAGAATGTCCAACCTGCCTTAAACAGAGTGTAGCTGCTAAGCCGCACTGTACAAATGGAACTGCTTACATCATGAATAATTCTTGTTTAAATTGGAAATCTGATTTG
The DNA here is from genome assembly GCA_011751065.1 of Lasiurus cinereus. NCBI lineage: Eukaryota > Metazoa > Chordata > Mammalia > Chiroptera > Vespertilionidae > Lasiurus > Lasiurus cinereus. Next base: position 1,822,402 of record JAAGEH010000427.1, read on the forward strand.
TAAAGCTGGAACAGAGTAACACCCAGGGGGTGGAAGTGGGGTGAAGTAATCAGAGAGTATAGCAGACATCACATTTCGATGACGTTTCCTCAATGTATCTTAATTATGCAACAAACTCTTCAAGACATTTTTAACAAGTTAGAGATTAATCTCTCTTCTCGGGGTGCTATTTCTTCCCTCATAAAACTAGCCATTGTCCCCCAGATGCTTTCACTGTACCGATGAATAGTATTCAAAATCACTGGCGCCTCACTCATGCCACTACTTCATAAAGGGGAATTTAGCTTGAAGGTCACAATATAATCAAGTCATTTTCTGAGTCACTCCTGCAGGGAACTTGAAAGAAACAGGTGCACAGTCTGGGAGGAAGCCTGAGTTGATAGAACTGATTAAAAGACTTTGCATGTTTTTTTCCTTCCTCGTTTTTATTTCCTTTTCTTTTCTCCCATAATAAGTTCCAAAAACATATCATGAGAAAGCACTTTTATACAAACAGATGTATCTGACTCTAGGAACAAAAAAAAACACACACAAAAAAAAAAAAACAAGCAGCAATCAAGAAGAAACAGAACGATAGCCACCGCTGATAAAAGACGGCATCCCGCCCCATCTCCCTCCCCGCGCCCCCCCCCCTCCTCGGTGTGCGCACATCTGGGAACTTGCTCCGTTGTTGTAAGGTTAAGGAAGTAAACAGATGTCGGCTGCAGATAAGAATCTCTGGTGAACGTTCAGAGCCGCGTGGTGGTTTGCCCAATGGCTCTTTGCTTATCAGAATGCCATTATAAACTCTCACCCGGGCCAGCCCTCCGCCTGCCCAAGCAGCTTTCATCTGGCATCCATCCTGGCCATAAAACAAGCCGATGAGTAATGCCACAGCCCAGGTGGCTGCAGTTTCCAACTTCCACCCCACCTGACAGCGTGCAACCACCTTCCAGTCAAGGTTTCCCTCGATCGCCAGGCGAAGACGGTGAAGAGAACCCTAAGCGTTGGAGCCCAGTCCCGGGCATGCCCAGGGTTGAATGAAAACGCTCTTACTCATTTCCCAGAAAGTCAGCAAATCCTGTGAGTGATCGAGGTGGAATGGCATAGGCAAGGAGGGTAAAGGCAAGTGGACAGATATCTGCGAGGCAGCCTGCATACCAGCGAGCACCTGATCTTGACAAAGATTGTCTTGACTTGCGAGTGTGTTCTTCATTCGACCGCCAGGAAAGTCTTCGCTGGTGGTACCCAGATCTGTAAGCCGCAAACGTCTCAGGGGCTTTTACACTGCAGATAAGGGAGCAGTTATGACCCAAAACACTCCTTGCTGGGTCTACATTTTTGGCCTGGGTTTTAAGACAGAAAAATAATGCAGAGAAACTAAAATTTAATTATTTTTTTAAAATGAGGTAAGAACTAGACAGAAGTGATGCACAACATGGTAGATATATTAAATGCCACTGAATTATAAACAGTTTAAAAATTTTATGTCATGTGAATTTCAGCTCAATAAACTAAATAATTTAACATTTGGGAGAAAAAAAGAGCAGCTGAGGAAGTATGGCAAGACATTCCGGGAACCATTTTTCATTCATTTGTTCACTCCACATTTTTCACACACTTAGTAAGGTTCAAGACATTCTCTGGTCTTTGGCTTAGAAAATTAGGGCACTTATATTCTCATATCCTTAAATTCCCAAAGGATATAGGGCCAGATTATTTTTTTATAATCAAGTCTTCTGGGAGAGAAAACATTTTCTGTCTTATCGAGCGGAAGGCTCCAGGATTAGTGAGCCAGATTCAACGCAGGCTGGGACCTTTCTAGCTGTGTGATTCCAACCAAGCTGTTTAGGCTAAGCCCCATGTGAAAATGAGCATGATGAAGGTATACACTTCATACGGATATTGTGGTAATCTTAATAGAAAATGCAGGCAAAGCCTTTAGCATAGTCCTGGTATTACAATTAAATTGATGTCAGGCTTGATTTGTGATGTAATGTGACTGTCACCCTTCAGGTCAATATGACGTTCTAAAATATAGTTTGGATTCCTTAATATCTTAGCACATTCCCATGGTTGTGCAATACATTTTACAAATGATAAAAGCAGCCGTTCTGAATCACATTAACTTAGAAAAGGCTCTGAATTTGGACCCTGGAACTATAGATTGAACTAACTAAAGAGCTAACTCTTTCCTTTGCCTTCAAGTTTTTCCCAAGTAGAAACTGGCCGTTATCTAGTGACGTGAGAAGGTTCTGGTATTTCCTAAGTTAGGCTCAATGTCGTGTGAAATAGCTTTCAACTCAGTCAATATTTTGGGGGAGGATAAGGTAAAATAGATACATCTATCTCTAGCTGCAGTTTATATTTTTTTCTTCACTTTTTTGGAAAATCAACTTGATTGAGCTATAATTTATATGTAATGAGATGTCCATTCAGCCCAGCTGGCGAGGCTCAGTGGTTGAGCATTGCCTTATGAACCAGGAGGTCAGGGTTGGATTCCCAGTCAGGGCCGATGCCCAGGTTGTGAGCTCGATCCCCAGTAGGAGTCAGGCAGGAGACAACCAATGATTCTCTCTTGACATTGATGTTTCTCTCTCTCTCTCCCTCTCCCTTCCTCTCTGAAATCAATAAAAATACATATTTTTTTGTAAATCTCCATACAATGGGTGAGTTTTGACAAATATAAATAGACTTACGTAGCAACCATTCTGATAAAAAGTACAAGCTATTTCCATTACATTCCCACCCACCTCCCAAAACTTACTTTGTGTCCCTGTGCCATTGACCCTATCCCACCCCTGGCCCCTGACAACCAACTCCCTGCTTCCCGACTTTTATAGGAGCACAGGTCAGTTTAGAACAAAGTGTTTGCAAACCATGGCCCACAGGCCACACCTAGCCCACTACTCTTTCTTTTTTTTTTTTTGTAATGTCCACAAGCTACAAATGTTTTCCTTCCTTCCTTCCTTCCTTTCTTTCTTTCTTTCTTTCTTTCCATATTTCAATGGTTGGGAAAAGCAAAAACAAAATGATAACAATATTTTAGTAGACATGAAATGTTTGATATTAAAATTTCAATGTCCAAAAGTTTTACTGTGATTCAGTCCTGCTCATTTGTTTGCATGTTGCCTATGGCTGGTTTTTGTTTTTTTTTTTAATATATTTTATTGATTTTTTTCACAGAGAGGAAGGGAGAGGGATAGAAAGTCAGAAACATCGATGAGAGAGAGACATCGATCAGCCACCTCCTGCACGCCCCACAGTGGAGATGTGCCCGCAAGCAAGGCACATGCCCCCAACCGGAATCGAACCCGGGACCTCTCAGTCCCACAAGCCAACGCTCTATCCACTGAGCCAAGCCGGTCTCGGCCTATGGTTGTTTTTGTACTATAATGGTAGTTTAATAATTGCAACTAATGCCCCATGGACCACAGGGACTGAAATATTTATGGTGTAGTCTTCCACAGAACATGGCATCATACAGCATGAAGGGTTCTGAATCTGGCTTCTTGGCTCAGAGTAAGGTTTTGAAATCCATCTATGCTGTTACATGGGACAGAATCCAGCCTTTAAACTGCTGAGTAGTATTCTACCGTGTGAATATACCACAGATTGCTTGCTCATGCACAGGCTGAAACAGCACGTGGGTTGTTTCTAGTTGGGACTGTTCTGAATTAAGCTGTTATAAACATTCTTGTGCAAGTCTCTTGTGCGCACAGCTGCTCATTTCTCTTGGGGACATGCCTAGAAATGGATTTGATGGGTCACGTGATAAAGGTGTGGTTCACTTGGTAAGAAGCAACTGGGTCTTGCTCCTCAACTTTTGCCCAAAATGGCACGTTTATTACATTTGTACTCCTGAAGATTTAAAATGGCAAGCATTTCTAAGCGATAACATGTAATCTAACTCCGGTTAACTTCCTCAGTTATTTGGTGGTTCTAACTATAAGTTATGGTTGCATTTCTACGTCCCTTACCTTGTTTTCAGATAATGCTATTGTCTTTCTCTATATTTTTTAAAAATAAACAAGTGCATGAAAAGAAGGCAACAAGTTTAATAAAAATCCACTTGTCTTCTCCCTCCTCAGACCTGTCTTTCTCTCAATTGCCCTCTTTTTTGTAAGTGAGATGATTAACTTAAAAACAAAGATGGAGCCGAGACCGGTTTGGCTCAGTGGATAGAGCGTCGGCCTGTGGACTGAAAGGTCCCAGGTTTGATTCCGGTCGGGGGCATGTACCTTGCTTGCGGGCACATCTCCAGTGTGGGATATGCAGGAGGCGGCTGATCGATGTCTCTCTCACATTGTTTCTGACTTTCTATCCCTCTCCCTTCCTCTCTGTGAAAAATCAATAAAATATATTTTAAAAAAAACAGAGATTGAAGGACTTGGGGAATTTCCTTCTTTGTGTCTATCACTTTGGTTACCACCACACTGGCAGCCCTCAAATGTTGGAACATTCTGGATCTTTAAAACAGGATATGCAAATAAATGTTTCTTGTGTTTGTGCCAGGCAGGGCACCTCAAAATTGAAATAGTGTTATCGATATAGAAATCATACGCTTCTGGTATTTACATGTTCAGTTCAAGATAATTTATTGAGATTTTGCTATACCCTAGGCACCAGCATATTAGTCTGAAGGTAGGCTGGATACAAACTTAGTTACATAACATATTTAAACATGCAGCCACACTGCAAATGATCCATTTGATGTAGGCTTTCCTCCAGACACCCATGCCTTCTCATATGCAACGCTCTCCCAGTTTGCATGATAATTTGCATGTACAAAGGTGATATCTAAGTAACCTGCTGACAGAAGAGACCCAAGATGGGTGTGTGTTTCTTTCATCTTGCTACTGTTCTTTCAGTCATCCCCAAAAAGCAAACAACAGTCACCTGCTTAGTTCAGGGAACCGCTGACGGACATCTAACTCTAAGAGCTGCGAGTCTCCAGAGCCAATTACGGAAGTCAGGGCCTCGGTTCTGCTTCGGGTTGCAAGCTGCCTAAATCAAGTGAGCATGACTTGTAAGGGATCTGAATGTAGAAAGATGGAGGAGACACCGGTGGAAAGAGCAGGCAAAGGGCATTCCAGACAGAGGAAACCCAAGTGCAAAGCTCTGGAGGCAGAAGGCTGGGCCTGCCTGGCCAGTGAGCAGCGGGGAAAGGAAGAGAGAGCACGAAGGGTGAGGCAGGCATGTAAGATCACATCCCATGGCAGCTTGCAGGCCGTGGGAAGAGCTGAGAGACCACTTAAGAGCAATCTGAAATGATCAGAAGTATTTGAAGAATTCTCATTCTCCGATGGATATTGGTTCAAGGACACACTCAGGGGCTGTGCCAGGTAAATGGATGGTAGTCGGGTGGGAGAACAGGAAAGACCTGGTGGAAGATGACTGCAGATAGTGCAGGTAGCAGGTAATGTTGGGCATGGAGAGGGAGCAAGGGATGTGTTTTATTGTCAGGATGTAGGCAGTAGGCCAGAGATGTTCTCCTTCTGTTGTGGAATTGCAGGGGCATTCAAATGTAATCCTGCACTGGAAAGTAATTCTAGGATCCATGCCCTTCTCCTAAGCCACACTGTACATTTCTCAAGGAAAAGAATGTCTTTGCTTTCTTGTACCACTAATGAAAAGGAACTCTTATGGAATGAATGTGTGGCGTATGTTAAAACCTAACCTCCAGTGTGATAGTATTTGGAAGATATCCTTTGGGAGATAATCAGATAAATATTCCAACAACAATCCAAAACTGGAGATATGTTTTCAGGTTAGGAGAGTCCCTACAACAGTGATTGAACAATGAACCCCTGAATACACCATCATGAAATGCCAACTCTAGCAACAAAGAAGCTTATGATTTTGTAGTAAGAAAAAAATTCTAAGGGCTATGATAATAAATTTTCAACAGTATCTCTAAATGAACAAAGGCTCTGGGGAAAAAGGTTTTCAAAAGTTTTAGGAAAAATTATTTCCAAAACAAAAATTACACATCCTACTAAATTCTCAATTCACGGTATCTTCAGACGTATGAGGAGGCAAAATTTTAATCTCCTATGAAAACTACCAATGTCTTATTCCTGGATGGAAAAGAGGACAAGAGTTCTGGAAAATAGGAAACTGACTTGGAGGAGGTGACGGAAATCTGGATGATGGTCAAGAGAGATCTCAGTATAGGAGCTGCACATCCAATGTAGAGAGCAACCATCTGGAGGAGAGTATGTCAGAATGTTCTGGAAGATCATGTCAGGAAATGAAATTGATAGACTATTGAATTTTTATTATCATATTGAGGAATGAATACAGAGGTGAGGCAAACATGGGACATAGATTAATGATAAGTTTTGAAAAAGACAAACTATTACAAAGAAAATAATATTATAGTATACGATGGCTCAGCTAGGACTACTATTTTCATAATAATATGTAGGAACGGATATTGATCTAATAATAATATTGGAAATAATATTGGAAAGAAGGGGCTATAGGATTCTTATAAGCAATGGATAAGCAATAGTCACATACCCATTTTCCACAGTGAGAGTTAAAGAAATAATTATTAAAATTAAATAATCAAGAAACAGTGATATTATCAAATATGAATTAAAGACATGTAGATAAATATTGAAAAATCTGCTGAAAGAATTAACGGTGATTGCTGTTTTCAGCAACAAGGTAAAAATGTAAGCAGAAAATCACACCCTTCTCCTGCCACACACAATGTTATTTTAATATTCATACCATCATCACTGTAATTAAATTAGCCAATCGGGTTTGCCACAGAAATCCAGCTCTGGGAAATCTTGTTACTATCATTGGGCTAGAAAATCTCTCAATCTTACTTTTAGTTGACTAATTTTGAATCCCATTACCTTTATTTTTTTTCCAGAACATTCTTGACACAGATGAAATAAATATCATTGAAAAGAGACAATGATGAAGATCCAAATCTTAAATATCTCCTAATTAATGTAAGAGGGGAAAAGAAGGAGAGGATGAGGTTAATGGGAAACCCTAACTTCCGAGAGTTACTTGCTTATTTCTCTGAGGATTTTATCCAGGCCAAGTAACCTCATACATCATATACATGCACACACACACCCCTTACACACCTTTTCTTTTTCTTTTTCAACTAACAGAAAATGCCAAGAGTACAGCTGATCTGCTCAGAAATTACTATGAACTGGTGGTTTTTAGATCCCATCTATTACATGCAGATGGAAAGAGGCAATAATGCTAATCTAAATAGGGAATTGATTCCCAAGGCAAGACTGTGAAGTGAAATGCCTCTGGATGCTCTTCCAGACACACGTCTCAGCAATCTTTCCCTGCCGATCTCTCAGCAATCCAGCCTCCAAAGAAACGGCCGCCATGCTGGAATCTAGACCCCTTGTTTGCCTCCCTAAAGGCCAGACTAGAAATGCACACAGACTTGGTTTCATATGTGCTTTTTCTATTCAGAGAAGGAGACTTGTGTAGGCTTTGGCCTGAGAGTATCCCATTCTGTGAAGTTTCCAAATGAAGACAGGGTGTGGTGAGCAATCCTGGCACGTCCAGTGCTGCAGAGATGCCCTGTGGGATCTTGCCATACATCACACCCACACACCCTATTGTCATGAGTGTGCGTTAGACAACACCGCCCCACCCTGCCATGCACTGGGATTTTCAGTTTGCACAACCTCCTGAGCTTCCCGTGGAAATATCTTAAAAAGGGTAAGATGGAGGCCATTGCTTATAACTCCTGAGACCTCGTGCTATGGGACATAGTTTCATTTCTGATACAAAGTGAAAAAATGAACCATGCAAACGTGGGGAGAGACCAATAATAGAGTCCATCTTACAAATAAGAGATCTTCAGAACTTTTTTTATTTTTTGGCCATGCTATATTGCTGTACATTTTGGTAAATGAAAAAAAAAAAAGAAACTACTGAAACTCTATTGTTCTATCTAACCCCAAATGTAACTATTCTCAAAAAATATATACATTTGCTCATTCAAAACCAACTATCAGATTAGAACACAAGGTTTCCCCATTTACTGTGTGACCGCATCACCATGGGCACAGCTAGAAGGAAAGTAAGAAATATAGATGACATTTGTGAGCTAACATTCGGCTCATATTCACTATGCCATCTGAATTAGGAGAAGTCAGAATTTTGTATTAAGTAAAACATATAAAAGACACGTTTAAAACCTGTCAATGCACACCTAACTTTCTAAGATACAGAGCTCCTAGGAGGTCACAGTTGGACCCTCTCCCTTCGTGTGAATGAGCCAAGAATGTCTACAGGACACTGGGAAACTGTTTATTCTCTAATGAAATCCCCCCAACCTCCACGTAAGATGTGACGTCAGCCTCTATTACCTAGAAAGAAGGTGAATGGTAGATACAGGGTAGAAATTCATTTTACTCTGAATTTTCCATGAAGTTTTCCTTATACTAAGTGTTCTTCTGATTGACAAAATAAAGCTTTAGGTTGAAAATACTAGTCAAAGGAAAATATGTTTTATTTTCTTTGACTAAAGTGCCCAGTGAAACAAATGACTAAGTTTGCATCATTTAGGCTTCTGATGCAATGTCTATGTTTATCTGTAGAAAAATAGAACTCCCAATTATAACCCTATTCCCCCCAAAATCTGGCAACAAGCGATTCAAATCAGCAACCTTTCCCTATATAACCTTTACCCTAATTGATGACCATAATGACAAAACGGAGTGGGATTCCTGCCAATTATTAGCTCCATCTCTGGGTTCTGTTTCTCAACATAGATTCAATAAACAATTCAAGACGTACTGGAGTTTGAAAGCAAGCACTGAAGCCAAATCCCTGGGTATATTAAAACCATTCCTGCAACAATAACCTCCAACCGGGGACGAACTAATCATTTCTGTTGTTCCACTAAGCTTCCAACTGAAGAGGCTGAATCACAGAAAGGAAGCCCGGTCTTAGCTAACAAGAGAAAAGTATTCACTGACCTTCAGGTCCCCTTTGTTTCTGAGCTTCTCTGACATACACTCTTCTTCTACAGCGCATGCCTCTCATTCCTCCATGCCAGCACTTGATAGCGGAGCTTAGGATGGTGGATGATGATGGGTGACTCATAACCCATCATTCATGTTCCATTAGGGGAAAACAAGCAAGGTAGAAAGTCTGGGAACATTCTCTTAGCCAGATAGTTTCCCATATTTCCCTTTACCTGTGGCTTTTAAAGGCGCCAATCGGAAGGTAGGAAGAACCTCGTTTAGGAAGTGGTAAATCTATCTGGTATAATCCCAAGGTAATCGGAAATCATTGAGACATGAGACTATCTTGCTCATACTTCAGCTATGCTAGGTGATTAGACAACCTCTGTGTCCCTAAATCATTTCTTTAACTATCTGGCCTTTTGGATTGAGTATATGCCCGTTTAGATGCAAGGAAAAACTTGGAAATAAGAGCATACTCCTTCAACAACTCGTTTGTGGGATTTTAAGTAAATTTATGATTCTTTCTAGGCTAAGTGACAGCCAGCCTAAAAAGAGGATTCTATACAAAACACATACACACACACACACACACACACACACACAAAAAAAAAAAACATTCACTCAATAAAATGTGATGAACGATAGATGAAAGGACAGAGCAAAGCATAGTCAATACATGATGCATAGAAACCACAATGCTAGACCCTTCTAATGCACGTTTTATGAATGGAAGGCCTCTCTGCAAGAGAATGGCAACTTAGGCTAATTTCACACTGAAAACTCCACAGATGATAAGTATTTAGTCTCATTTACATATGACTACATGACTTAGTCCCAGGCAATGAATAATTTTTTGGGGGGTCTGAAAATTTACCACCAATGAAATATATGTCTCAATCTATCAGTAATGTCTGAGTGTACTGGTCCTTCCTGATTTTCAGAAATACCTGAGTATAACAGACCTTTATTTAAAGAGATAGCATTTTAATGTTCTGACAGTTGTGAGACACACCAAGTTTTGTATACAGAACAGAAAAAATATTTAAATGTTTTATCCTTTCATTCTTGCAGAAATAGTCTCCCTCCTGAGAGAGAGAGAGAGAGAGAGAGAGAGAGAGAGCGCAGATGCAGGCATTCATTTACCCAGCTTCCTTTGCAGCTAGAAGTAGCATTGGGGTCAATTCAACATAAGGGGACATCTGCTCAGGGACTTTTGAGATAGAATTGTACACCTAATACACAGAGAGAAAACATGAGGCTAACTCTCTTCCCCATATTCCTTCTTCTAATATTTGGGTGTTGACTAAGAACAAAACTGCTGGAGCTGTAGTATGAAGGGAGAAAATGTTAGCACTTAAGGTGAAAGAGAAAAATGGGAGGAGCTTGACTTTCTAAGGACATTATTAACCTGATGAATCTATCCCAAGACTGCCATGACTCTATTCTGCTTTGTACATGCGAGAACTCTAGACTTCTTTCTAAACGAGAGATGGGTGGCCTGTCATTTAAGCCACTTTTAAAAATTGAAATTTATTGGGGTGGCACTGTGTAATTAATAAAATTACACAGATTTCAGGTATACAATTTTAAAATACAACCTCTGTATACCGCACTGTGTGCTTGTCCTCCAGGTCAGATCTCCTTCTATCACCATTTATCCCCCCTTTAGCTTCTCCTACCCTTTATCTTCTATGCCTTTGACTTGCAGCACAAAGCAAGCGATTCGTTTAGAAAAGGGGAGGCATAAGTCCATTTGAACCAGCACAACACAAAAAGAGAATTTCTCTGGGCTTCTGAGTAAAAGAATCTATCAAATGTGAACACTGGAGCACATGTCTTTCATTATTGCTGATAGCCATTTGAGATCTTGAAATTAGCCAGCCTGGGGATGAGGCAATAGACGGAGGATGGCTGAGAAGAGAGATGTCAAGTGTCTGTGTCCTTGATGTTATTATTGATCATTCAGCTAACACACTCTGTAGTCGACACTGAATCTTGGCTTTCTAGCATGTGCGATCATTAATCTGTGTAAGACTCAAACAAATGTTATTTGATGTACTGTGGCAGATCGATGGCATGGATGGACTCCATGAATGACATCCACAGATCCATGCTCTTTGCCTTGTGACCGTAGGATCTGTCCACTCTGACTGTGAGAACTGTTTTATTCAATAGGAAGTGACAAAAATGGCGATGTGCTGGTTCTGAGCCTAGACTACGGGAGACCTTGAGTGTCTCTGCTCTCTCTTAGAATTAATTCTTCCATTGTCATGACTACTAACCGGCAGAGAATGAGAGATTCACATGGAAGAGAGCCTAGTTGTCTCAGCGAAGGCCATCCTAGTCGACTGGGAGCCAACACCCAAACATGAGAGGAGGGCCAGGCCAAGATCAGCAGAACTACCCAACTGCCAGCTAACCACAGACATGCGTGAGCCTTGCCAATTCCAGAAAATCGGCCCAGCTGACCCATGGTGTCATGAGCAATAATACTAGTAAGTGTTCGCTGTGTTAAGCTGCTGAGTTTCTGGTTGGTGTATTATGCACCGAGATCCAACTGATTCCCTTCTTTGTGCCACCTGCTGATGAAAGCATCCTAGCTGACCAGCAAATCAGAAGCAGGAGAGATCCGCAGCAGGGTGTCCTTACGCCTCAGAGATCTTGTAGGCTCGTCCACAAAACTGGGTAGCAATTTCTTGAGTCTAGACAAGTCTGAAATCCTTTCTACTTGCACAGACATATATATGCTCTCATTCTTTTTGAGAAGGTTGATTATTTTGGAAATTTGGGGGGGGGGAGAATGGAAAAAGAATTGTTTTATCTACTACACCCCAGGCACGGGAATATAACATTCACCTAACAGACTTCCATGGCAAATCACTGACCAAACAAGTGTGGCATTTTGAGATGTCTTGTGCTGACAGACTGATCCAGACCGGAGGTGGGACGATTAGAAAGGTCTTGCAGTAATGTTACTGTTATTACAGTGAAGAGGACGCTAAGGTGCTATTTCTGTACCTTAGACTCCTCATCTGTAAACTAAAAATTTGGGTAATACCATTATTGAGAGTATTACCAAAACCCTTAAGATACTGCCTAATTCATAGGAAATGAGAGTCATTTAGTTGATATTAGTGTTACCATATTGTTGACATTATTGTTATTGCTACTACTTAGTTGTGTGTTAGAGAAATGTGGGAACCTCTTCCCACGTCCCGCGTGGTTCAGGGGATTCCCGGTTCAGGGTTCGGGTTCTGGAGGAGGCCGTACACAAACGAAAAGAGAGACTAGAAAAGCATTAATTTGGCGATACCGGGGGGCCAGGTGGGAGCCTTCCTCTAGTACAGCGGTGGGTCGAGACCCTTTTGGGGGTCGAATGACCCTTTCACAGGGGTCGCCTAAGACTATTGGAAAACACCTATTTCCCATGGTCTTAGGAACCAACACACCGCTCCTCGGTGTGGCAAAATGTAGCAATGTAGTTTACTGTTGTCATATGAAGACTGTTACCCATGCTACACCATGATTCAAGACAACATTTCATTTACTTGTAATTAGAAAGAAATATTTCACAATATATAATTACATATTGTTTTTGTGATTAATCAGTATGCTTTAATTATGTTCAATTTGTAACAACGAAAATACATTCTGCATATCAGATATTTACATTACAGTTCATAACAGTAGCAAAATTACAGTTATGAAGTAGCAACAGAAATCATCTTATGGTTGGGGGTCACCATCACATGAGGAGCTGTCTTAAAGGGTCACGGCATTAGAAAGGTTGAGAACCGCTGCTCTAGTGGAAAGACTACCACCTTCCTTTGGCCTTGCCATCCCTTTTATTCAGGTTTTTGGGATTCACCCTTTGCCCTGAAGCAGGCAATTCCAGTAACAAGTATCTTTATCAGTAAGGTTTTACATAATTATTTGATGGGGAAGTCCATTGTCTCCATTAGGGAGGGGGTAGCTGGCTTTGACCTTTCAGAGCTTCAAGGTTTAATCACCTTTCCGGGTTCCTCCTCCACTTTCTATGAATGAGACAATGATTGCTTTCCGGCAGAGAAAGTTATGAACAGTTAGGAAAGGGGTCTCAGGCCAGAGCATCCTCCACTCCTGCAGCCTTCTTCCTCCCCTTCCTTGCTCTCGCGCTGAGCTTTTCCCAACGATTCCTCTCTCCGGCTCCCAGGCCTCCAGCTGGCAGCGGGACTGCACACGCGGGAGGGATGGCTGTCTGGCGGTTTCAGCTTGCATGCCCACGAAGACTGGTTTTCCATTGCACGCTCCCCTCCGCGGGCCGCTGCCGCCGGGCCACGGTGCCATGTGAAATACCAGCGCGCGCGGAGGTGGAAGATGGTTCATCCGGAGGCAATCAGCTCGGCCGAGCAAAGGGCGAAAGGAAAACATGTGTGGTTTTTCCCGCCTTCACCTTGGCAGAGAGAAATGGATGTAAATCTGGGGCTGGGGGTACAGCCTTCAGCGTCCTGGAGGACCAGCCCGGCCCGCCGGAGCCAAGGCAGAACACATGGTACTTGTGTGTGGCAGTGACACCTGAAGAAAAATCGCTCTGAGGCGTGCGCCCGACCATTTAACTGCCGTGGGCACCGGCCCAGCTTTCTCCCCACGTCAAATGGAAAGGGTTGGAGGAAGCCGGTCTTTTTTTTCTTTCTTTCTTTTTTTTTTTTTCTGCCCGCTTTCACCCTACTGAGTGCCTGACAGCCATTTTGCTGTGTTTGCAAATTATGAAAATTCTGGGGACCTAATTACGAACGTCCTGAGAAGTCGCCGGAGGAGGGACTGTTGGAGCGGGTGAAGGCAGAGGACGGGCTGCAAAGTCCTTGAAAAATGAGCTGCTCGCCCCCCACATCTGCCGCTAAATCCAGGCATTCCAGCCCCTGGTGGTGCCGATCTGCAGCCCCAAGAAAGAAATCAACTCCAGGAGACGAGCAGGAGGGAGAGGCAGCCATCCATGCCGAGCCGGCAGAGTGGCTTCTGAGATCTCTCTACCTTTCTCTTCCAAGGGATCCGAAGCCAGAAAAAAAATCCAGGCCAAACAAGTTTTATAACTTAAAGGAGAGGTGATAAATTTTAAGTTCTCTGCAAAAAAAAAAAAAAAAAAGGCCCAGCCTTTCTTCAAGTTTGACCTTGCTGTTTTCACACCATCTGGAAAGAAAATCTAGTTGTCTTCCCCCATTTGTTTTATGTTGAATAAAATTAATGCATGTGCAGTAATAACAGAAAGACTCTAAGTACGTTCTAGACTGGTTATAAAGTGGGTTCGATGGCATAATACATCATAATAATTTAACCAATGTTGTTCTTCCTACAATGCTGTTCTTTCTTGAAGATATTTTTTTTTTTTTTGCTAATTTTTTTTGTTAAGCAGACCTGGACAAAATAGAGTTATTGTCATTCCCCCTGCTTATAAAAGATGGCTTGAGGCAGTCAAGTTGGGTTAGAGATGGTAAAATGATTTTGGAACATAGCTCTTTCCCTATCCAGGCCTATAATCTTCCGACCAGAAAATGAAGCTTTCTGAGTTTAGATAATCATACCATAATATTTATATTTCACACCACAACTTTACAGACTTGTGCTACAAGACGATTAGTAATACCCTGTAATGTGATGCAATCTTATGTACATTCTGCGTGGCATTACCAGAAGCAGTCCCTGAGTTGTACTGTGCAGCTGAAGTCTCCAATGTTGATCTAACAGAGACACGCATCTTTAAGTTCAGAAACTAGTGATAGTTAAGAGGTTCCACAATAAATCCTGCCGTTTTCTCATTCTTCTTGACCCTTCTCGATGTATGCGTTGTAAACAAGACAAAGAGGGTTTTATTAGTTGATCAAATGTGAAGTGTGATCACATTTTCAATTTCCCCTGCTGTTCATTTCCCTAAGAACTGGGCGAAGGTTGGGTCCTGAGCTCCTCTTTCCATATCATAAGCCAAGACGTTTACAAAGTTTCTCCTGACTTCCCCTGAGCTTTATAAAAGCTGTGCTTTATATGAGGTAAGGAAAGGCAAGGAACACACACATTCCTGTGAGGGAGTCAAAACCGAAAAAGGGAAAGCTATTGAAAGGAACTCTCCGTGTGCAAATTCTTTAACTGAAACACAGTGGTACCTCGAGATACAAGTGCCCTAACATACGAGATTTCTGAGATACAAGCCATCAAGTGAGCAATTTTTGCTTTGAAATATGAGCAACATTTGAGATAGAAGTAATCTCACAGATCGGCCCGCTGCACAGGACCCACCAGTTTACCGCGATTTTGAGTGTCTCATAGTTTCTCATGCCTCAAGGTTACAGAACGAATTAAACTCGTATCTCGAGGTACCACTGTACTACCCAGCCTCATAGATAACTCATACCTGAGATTCTCCAGGTACCTTTCCACTGCGCATGTGCACAGATGGTGGAGACCTGTCACCTGAGAGCTCTTTACCTGGAACATCACCTGAACCACATTCAGTGTCCTGATACAGGCCAATCCCTGGCAGTGTCTTGTTATGAAAGTCCAGCAATGTTTTCGGTGTGAGTGGCTCATGCTCAGGACGGCCAGGCTGGGTACCAGGGCATGGATTCTCCTTAGGCCTTGGAAGCCACGTCTTCCTGTCTTCCCAGTTCCAGAGTTCCTCCTCTGAAGGCGAGCCTGCAGGACCCACGCTGGACACCCAAACGCCCGCCCACTCTCAGTCGCCAGGCATTCTTCCACTTGCCATGGCTTCTCCAGAGACCGGCTTGTCAATGCGCTGCCCTGCCCGTTCATGGCAGGAAGTAAATCAGTGGAGCCCAAAAGTCCGACTTGACTCAAAACTACCGGTGGCATATCTCGCATAGTTTGCCTGTCTTTGGGGTCATGGCCTCCCTCCTCCGCAAATTCTGTCTGCTCCTTTTCATCCCAGAGCCCATCCCTCTGGACTCTGAATACAGAAATCCAGGGAGACGCCAAAGAAATTGTGACAAAATTTGTGTATGGCCACTAATGACAGTTGTCATGTTTTATTTACTTAGGCAAACTATGAACTTGGAAATTGGAGTCAAAGAGAGTCCGTCACGGTAGGAAAAAAAAATCCTAATTACTCTGCTTTGATGCAAACGTGTCTCTCTATTTTGTCACAAGCTGGCTGTCGCCCATTGATTACTCCCTCAGCTACGAATTCGTTCTCCAGTTTTGATACACGGAGACAGCATCCCAGCATTGGAATGTAATAAGCATCTTCCTCCTTCGGGCTAGACAAGCGAGGCTGAGCAGCCTGTCTGTGTGTTCCTGGCCTTTTTTGAAAACAGTCTGGTTAAGTTTTCAAAAAAAAAAAGAAAAGTGTCCAAGAGAAGAGCAGGTTCTTCCTTAAAACGAGGCAGCACGGGAGAGGCTGAGCCCGGATTTCTAGGTCTCCCTCTCCCTCTGATGAGGAAGCATTCAATGGAATGAGGCAGCTCGCTGCCTCTTTAAAACGTACCATCACTCAGTTATTTTTACACTCTTTCTGCTAAGGTATAATTTAGAAATCAACAGTGCACATCCACCCACATGGAAACTTGTTGAGAATCTGGGAGCGGACCAAGAACGCCTTGTATCCTATCATCTGCTCTCCAGCAGCCTTGGAAAGGTACATGCTCACCCCAACACCCCTTTCAGCAGGCTCAGCTGCGCACAGCGGGAAGGATGCTGTCTTGGGACACGGAAACCATCTGGAAACCAACATGCCCATCACTCCGTGGGGAGACGTCCAGCCGCGGGTCTTCAAACAGGGTTTCTTTCTCTGGCGTTGGCCATGACATCCTGATGGCTTGGAATTAGATCGATATTGCCTTTCAATGCATCACATTTTACGAGCGATCGCTCAGTACTAAAATACACAAATTTTCATCGCGATTTGAAAATGGATGCCTCCCTCGCCAAAGCTCCCAGGAGTACATAAAGCCGTGTTAACATGTTTCCTGATGGACCTCCAGCGTGTTTCACGGGATTCAGCAGACTTTTTTTCTGTATAGCAGCTTAATACATATGTTCCGCTCTGGAGACCATCTGGTCCTGTTGAAACTACCCGGCTGTGTGTGTGTTAGTGAGAAAGTCTGCTAGCGTCTGGCCTAGGAGACCGCCTGGCCTCTAGTAAGCACTTAGTCAGAGCTGTGTTGATAAGGAATAAAACCGGTGCCAGTTTCGATCTCAATGGGTCCAGTGCAGAATGCCATCATACTTCCATTCTTCCCAGATTCCACTGAGGCCGGCTGGTAACCAGCTGCTCTCTAGGCTAGTAAGTAACTGGTGTAAAACTGTACTCAGTACCCATAGGTCTTCACACTAGAGCAGTGGTTCTCAACCTGTGGGTCGCGACCCCTTTGGGGTCGAATGACCCTTTCACAGGGGTCGCCTAAGACCAGCAAAAAACACCTATTTCCCATGGTCTTAGGAACCAAGAGACGGTTCCTCGGTGTAGCAAAGTGTAGCAATGTAGTTTACTGTTGTCATATGAAGACTGTTACCCATGCTACACCACGATTCAAGACAACATTTCATTTATTTGTCATTAGAAAGAAATATTTCACAATATATAATTACATATTGTCTTTGTGATTAATCCCTATGCTTTAATTATGTTCAATTTGTAACAATGAAAATACATCCTGCATATCAGATATTTACATTACAGTTCATAAGAGTAGCAAAATTACAGTTATGAAGTAGCAACGGAAATAATTTTATGGTTGGGGGTCACCACCACATGAGGAGCTGTCTTAAAAAGTCGCGGCCTGAGGGAGGTTGAGAACCACTGCACTAGAGCATCTTAAAAGGAGACAGCGGTTTCTGGGTGAGGCCATGCCACCCAACGTACAATCAAAAATGGCAACACCAGTGAACGCAATGGGAATGGTTGCTGATTGGCCTCAACTATCAGTTTCCTGTTTCTGTTCTTTTTGTCTCCTTTATTCTCTGTTGGTCTCATTTCCTTCATCATCTTCATTTCCCCATTACGTTCCTCCATCCCAAGAGCATTGCCGCTATCGAAAAATCATCGGAGAGAGATGTTTCCTCCGGGTTTCTCTTCTGTAATCGTTTTCTTCCTGTCTCATCGCCAGCCCTTTTGCAAACACTGGCTCCTGTGGAGTATGTCCTCTGCCTGCCCCTTACAGCACTGAAAAAGCAAACAGGTCAATCCTCCTTTATACCACTTTCAAATGTCTCCAATATTTCCTCCGCATTATCTCCTGTCTTTAAAAAAAAATGTGTATCCCATTCCTTTACCGTTCAAGTTTTTCCCACCGTCTTGATTTCATGCTCTCTAGTCTCCTCTGAGGTAGATCTTGACAAGTCAATGATTCTTTGTGTCTGTTTATATATTCAGCTTTCCTCTCTCTCTCCCTCTCTTCTTTCCCTTGACCCACAATAGCATGTTAAAGTCTCCTTTATTCAGAAATCCAAAATAGTTGTGAAGTCTGTATCTTCTGTCTCCTTTCTTCATCTCCTCCTCCAATCTGCTAAAGCCCTCCTCTTGGGTGTCTGTTGGCCCATCTTCTTCTCGCGCACAGTGTTCAGTGTGGGCTATAACCTGATGATCGCCAAATCTGTGCCCCATCCGATGTTTTTTCAAAGTCCAAATCGAAATGGCTGACTCCAGAGAATATTCCCAAGTGTAGAGTGCGCTCACATATTGACTCAATAGTCCCTTAAAATTAACTAATCGGATTCTCCCCAACTTCCCCATCCCTCCTCACTTCAAACCAACTTTGATCTCTTTTCCCAGGACAAAATCAATCAACAGGTCTTCCCCATGTTGTCTGTGTGATGTATGCACCCCCTGGTCCTCGCACCCCAGCCTAAACCATATCATATTCTTATCTTTTTTTCCAAGAGATTTCTCACTGGTCTCCTAAATTCATGGTCTTGCTTTCCCAGGACATCATCTTCACTGTTTTAGAGTCATCTGTCTAACATGTGATTCATACTCTATTATACCTCTCCTCAGAAAACTTAGAATACCACCCCCAAACAAACAAACCCATACATATTTTTTCTTTTCCACTCTTCCTCCCTCTTTTCCTCCTTCTCCTTTCCTTTCTTAAGAGGGATTACAAATAATGTATGAATAAAGTCTCAATTTTTAATCACAGTTGTGTACCACCTAACACTCCATGGCAAAACATGAGCCCTACACTTAGCATTGTCAGCATTAAAAGAAAATGTTCATTGCATAGCATAGAATTTATGAGTAGAAAAAAAAATAGCAAACATGGACAGGTCTACACTATGGATTTAGCATAAGTTATTTCCTGTCTGGAGGAAATCCTCAAATAATTAAATTAAAAGGTTGAGTGAGTAGTACCTAGCTACAACTAAGTTTCTCTCTGGGAGTTTTCAGAGAACTGTGTACTCCCTCATGAGTATGACCTCTCTGCCTAGCAGGCACCCACTGACTCTAAGATGTGGAAGGGTTCAAGACAAAGGAATTGGTTGTATTCTGGTATAGAACTTTGGGTGTTCCATACTGATTTTCTGTGAGTGCCTTTAAAAAACATGTTTTTATTGATTTCAGAGAGTGAAAGGAAAAAGGAGAGAGGGATAGAAACATCAATGATGAGAGAGAATCACTGAAAGGCTGCCTCCTGCATTTCCCCATCCTGGTATTGAGCCTGCAACCCAGGCATCTGCCCTGACCCCGGCATCGAACCTTGACCTCCTGGTTCATGAGTCGACACTCAACCACTGAGCCAGCAGCAGGGCTGACTTTCTGGGTGTTTTTTTTTTGTTTGTTTGTTTGTTTGTCTTTTGTCTTAATGAAAAGATACGAACATGGAGTAACTACGTGGGAGACAGCTATTTGAAAAGACTCCATTCTAGTAAGTCATCAGTTTTCATGCTTTAAGTCATGTCAGGAGGAAAACAATTGGGATGAAGAATAAATACCAGTGGTTACATCCACATGTCCTGCTGGCGATGAGAGCTGATGCCGGAAAGCCAGCCAAGCCGACAGGTAAAATACCACGTTGATTTGAGCATGGCACAAGGTTGAGCTCCAGAAATGAATCCCCGACTCTCGGTAAGTCCAAGATCGAAGACAGCATGAGTGTAGGGAAAGATGGGATGGCTCTCCCCCCTCCCCCCGTACCCCTCACTCCCTACCCCCCATCCCACTGCTGCTGCTCCCTTTCCTAAAACCTCTGAGATAGCTGATCTCCTGGGAAACGTTTGGAAACAGAATGCTCCGCTAGGAGTGGAGAAGACACATGGCTTGCTATTCCTGAGCACGCAGCACGCGGAGGAACCACATTCTACCCGTGCATTAAATATCAGTTTGGCTAGCGCCATCTAAAGCTAAATTGATCCATATGATTGGAATTTTGCCCAGACCCTTTAACCAAAGAGGATAAGAAAGAAAAAAAAAAGCAGCATCATTTTGAAATTAGCATTATCAATACAGTAATACATTTTGAATGCTAGTTGGGCCTGACATAGGAAGTGATGTAATAAGAGACTGCTTACTGCTCCTGCCCCTTGAACAGGAAATATTTTCCTTGAGGAATAGAATACTTGAAAACTGCAGATTGCATTTTAATATTAACCAGATTTCTACATTAAACATGATTTCCGAGAACAATTTGATTTTTCTTTTCTCTCTCTCTCTCTCCTTCTCTCTCTCTCTTTCCCCCCACGGCGCCCCTCCAGCAAGTGATCAGAACAGCTTTCAACCACGGGCAGCTCCTGGAACGGGCCCAGGGCTGCCTGCAATTTAAACGTCAAACGCGGTGCTGGTGAGCAGCGGAGGATCGCACGCAGCAACATGTGTCACTCATTGCTGCCCTGCGGATGGTTACTGCGTCTTGATGCGCGTTCAGATTGCTACAAATTCTCTCCCGGCTTCCCTGATTGTCTCCAAGTGTGGAATTTCAAAGCGTGTTTCTTCTTCACTGTGTTTAAGACAAGTAAGTGTAATCACCTCCTGGAACAAGCAAGGAGCAACAAGAAAATTACCCAACCTGGTTTAAATTTCGAAAGCAGTAGAAAGTCGTTTTTTTTGTGGGGGGACTCCTACAACTAGTTTCTGCAACTAACTACAGAGTCAAACCCCCTCCCCCACTTTTTTTTTTTTAACAGGCTAAACCTATCTATCCCCAGTGGACATATACACAGGAATTCTAAGCTACCAAAAGTGGCCTCTCTCAGGGAAGACTTGACAACAGTGACAGCCCCTGATTGGTTAATGGAGGCACTTTGGGACTTATCAGTTTTGATTGCTATGGTCTTTGGCAGCTGGTAAAACGGTGAAATAAAGATGATTTAACCGCAGTTGTGCAGGGACAGGGAAGGGTGTGGAAGGGCTGCTACAAGGGATGCGCTGTCACTCTTGATTTGCCCAGAGCAGATGGCTGCGCAAAAGGGGCCACAAAGGCGGATAAGGAAGGAGACGCGGGCGATAGAGTTGCAAGGTGACGCATGTTTGGTGCATGGAATGGCGTGCATGGGATAATTGTAGCTTATGAGATAATCGGGGTTAAACGGTTAGACACAGATCTTTTAAAAATCGTTGCACATGGCCAAATAAGCATTTCTACTAAAATGGGTGAAATAAGAAAATGGGGCGGGGCTACTCTGAAGTCTCTCTGAGGATGTAAGAATACTTTACCGCAGTCTCTACCCCCAGAAAAAAAACGGTGGTGTGATGGGCCAAGAATGGACCCTGTAAGGCAGAATTCCCAGCAGGCATTGGCTTCCTTCAACCAAGAAAGCCATCATGGGCGGCAGTGGCATGTGCCGGAACGAGGCACACTCCCCTCTCTTTACTTTTCTAGCAGGGAGAAGGATTTGGGCCAAGATGAGAGACTTCTGGAGAGAAAAACAGCGCTGTTTTTTTTAATTCTTTATTTCAACTTAACATAAATGCCTTAGAATTGCATATTCACCTTTTCTTTGGTCATCCTCGGTTTTCTATCTTTACACAGGAAGGGAGAAATCTCACAATTGTAAAAAACAGAAGAAGAAAGAAAGAAAACCCACCTGCTGCACAACTATATGCTGGGCTGTATGTTTAATGTGTTCAATTTCATGATATCTTGCATCTAACCACCCTGGGAAAGAGATATCATCATCCCATTTTTGAAAAAATAAGGAGATAGATCTAAAAAGGTCATGTATCACATTTAAGATCGGAATGCGAGAACTATGTGCCTGTGTGGTAATACGCCACAGAAGCAGATTTTGAACTCCAAATTGCTTGACTAATCACAGTATGTTTACTACCCGGATTCATCTCCCAGTGTGCATCTGGGCATCTGGGGCTTAGCGCGCTCAGCCTTTCTCATTGCACTTGACACAATATCGATCCAAAACGAGCCCTTTGCCTTAGTGCCTATTCCTCATACCAGTCAGCCACTCAGCTAGGAAGGCCTCCCGCTCCGGTGCCTGCGGTCCCAGTCCTCCGTGGATCCCCTGCTCCAGCCGACTGGAAAGCTGCTTGCACGTAACACAGCTTCTTTCTAACATCAGCCAGTCTTCCTCTACACTAGTGGCTTCTCAAAGTACAGGTAACATTCCTGGTGGCTGCCGCCTGCCTGCCTTTTCCACGGAGAGCTTTATTCCACACACTGCTCCCTCCGCACACATCCCCAGTTAGAAAGACTTTACAGTGGTACCTCGAGATACGAGTTTAATTCGTTCCGTCACCTTGAGGCGTGGGAAACTCTGAGACGCTCGAGTCGCGGTAAACTGGTGGGTCGTGTGCAGCCGGCCGATCCGCGCGATGACTCCTATCTCAAATGTTGCTCGTATTTCAAAGCAAAAATCGCTCGCTCGACAGCTCGTATCTCAAAAATCTCGTATGTTAGGGCACTCGTATCTCGAGGTGCCACTGTATTTTCATTCAGAAGCACTTGGTATCTGTCAGGGAGGGTAATGTCCGGTCTGAAGGCCATAAAAGGCCCGAAAAATCCATTGGTCTGGCCCTACCAAAGGCACTAGCGGTGAGTTAATTAAATGTCTGACCAGCTATAATAGGTTAATTTTTAAGTTGATAATTTTGTTTGGCCCTTTTGTATGAAGTTATAAATATCCAAATGGCCCTTGACAGGAAAAAAGGTTCCCCATCCCCTGCAGTGTAGATGATGTTCTCAGACTTTCTATCAGATTTTCAACTACCAAAATCATTTCGAGCAAAATCTAACATATGTGAATGGGGAAAAAGACAAGTGCATCGTTATAGTTAAATAGTTCCGTTGTTCCATCTCAATACTTGGCAGAATATATAGAAATTCAGTTTGGTTAACATAACGATAAACTGATTTAGTTTATAGAAAAACACAACCCAAATCCAGAGAGTGCAAACTCTTTACAAAGGCACAGGGACTATTCACCAAGAAAAACTACATGCTTGGCTCTAAAATGAGTTAACAGGGATTGAAATCAAACAGCATATGTTCACTGACAAAAATGGAGCAAAATTTGGAAACAATAATAAATATTTCTGTCGTAAAATCAAATATTTGGAAATTAAAGAACATACTTCTAAATAATTCATGGAGAAACACATCACAGGCTATAGTAAATATTTCTAATTGTATAAACATGAAAATAAAACATCAAAATCTGTAAGATACAGTTAAAGGAATGCCTAGAATATAATAGGTAGTTTTAAGTGCTCATATTTTTTTTAAAAAGTCCAGAAAATCAATGATACAAGCTTGCTTCCACCTTAAGAATTGAAAGAAAAGGAGGAGGAGGAGAGTTGGAAGAAGTGGAGGAGAAAGAAGGAGCAGGAGGGGAAGAGACCAAATTAAATCCAACATCAGTAAAAGTAAGGAAATAATGAAGAGGAGAGCAGAAAGCAATGAAAGTGCAGAAATAATAAAGAAAAATCAACACTGCCACAGCTAGTTCCTTTTAAATGAATAAAATTGATAAGCTTCTACCCAGATTACTAATATCAGGAATAAAGGAGCGATATCACTATGCCATTTTTAGAAATTAGCGAATTGTAAAGGAGTGTTATGAACAATTATTCTAATGAATTTAAAAATATAAGTGTAATGGGCCAATACTTTTAAAAAATAGCCAAAACTAACATTAGAAGAAAGAGACCACCTAAATAGCCCACTAGTGATTAAGCAAATTGAATTTGTAATTATGTATCTTTCCTAAAAGAAATTTGCAAACTCATTTGGCTTTACTAGTGACTTCTATCAGAGATTTAAGAAAGACATATAACTAATTTCATACAAAATATTTCAGAAAGAAAGTAACTAAGGAGCTTTTTCCAAAACATTATATAAGGCAGGCATTGCACTGATAACAAAACATGCAAGAACTTTGGAGAAATAAAACTTTGATCAACTTTTGTCACAAACATGGAAGCAAAATTTCCAAACAAAATTTCAGCAAATCAAATTCAGAAATATGTAAACTTGATGGTGCATCATCATCCAATGGGTTTGATCCCAATGATGTAAAAATGGATTCATTTTCAAAACTCAATTGATATAATTTACAATGTTAACAGAACAAAAAGATTAAAATCATGACCATCTTAATAGATGCAGAAAATATATATTTTATAAAAATTAAAAATATATTAATTTGTTATCAATAATCTCAGTAAAATAGAAATGGGAGCTTCAACTTTATACAAAATACACATATGCATATATATAATAAAATTTAATAGTAAATAGTCTTTTAATAATAAAAGACTAAATGTTTTCTACCTATTGCAGAAACAATGTAAAGGTGTCAGTTCTGACCATTTCTGCTCAACACTGTATTGGAATTCCTAGCCAATGCAATATGACAAGGAGAAAAAAAGGCATGCAGATTGGAAAGGAAGATGTAGCACTCTTTACTCATTGATGACATGATCATATACATAAAACTTCCAAAGAAAAATCTAGAAGACAGGTATGAGAACTTGAATAGTGAATTTACCAAGGTCAAACAAGTATAAGGTTAATATAAGAGATTCCTAAAGCAGGCTACCTATATTTTCTATAATGTATATCAAAGAACATTAAAAAATAAACTAAAAAAATGGATGAGTATTTTATGGATGAGCTATTTTTCACATATTGCATATGATCTTTCAGGTAAGAATTAAGATATCTAGAGAAATATAGATTAAGGAGAGACATTCTCTGTTAAGGGTGATGGAGCCTGTTCCACCATGAGTACCACTTGAAAATGCCATAATATAGACTTTACTCTTATAGAAAAGTTGAAAATGAGATAGAATGACAGGTCCATCTTACTTCCAATTAGGAAAGGTAATATCATTTTCAGGTTATTGAAACTGAATTCCGGCACGTGAGACATTAACTGCCAATTGGAAGAGAGATGGGCATATATTAAGAAGGTCTGGAGAAAAGAATAATAATATGAGCCCTGAATCAGTTATGCTAAGGGCTCTAACATCATTTCAGCACCTGTAATTTGTCATTATTATTAAGCCATGAATTGAAAAGGTGAGCCAAATGGTATGTGCTTTCCAGTGGTAAGTTTATGTTGGAATGAGATACTGGGCCACCAGAGCCGCTAAAATATTTTTTAATGAATTCATAAAGAAAATCCAGACACTTAAAAATAACAAGGCCTACAACTGTGCATTTCAACAGAGCTTGCTAAAGGGGAATCAATATTTTTCCTCAAGGCTCACTCCCTGTGGTTCTCTCTCCCAAACACTGACACTGGAAAGGGACGAGATTGTTAGTTTCACCTTAACCATTAATGAATCAAAGGCAGATGTTTCACATTTAAAGCCTAGGTTTGTGATAGGACAACTTCACTCCATATGCTATGGGGAGTGTAGCAGCAGGAACTGTTTTTAATCTGTCCCTAAGTAAACAGTGCAGCAAACAGGTACACAAACTTTATCACCGAGTTAAGAATGATCACAGCTGAATAAATTATTAAAATCATATAAAATTATTACAAACCCAAAGTGCTATTTTCTTGTAAACTTCATGTAGCCATGGTTAATGATCCTTCTGAGATCAAAGTTACTAATATTAAAAATAATAGTTGCTGAAACCGGTTTGGCCCAGTGGATAGAGCGTTGACCTGTGGACTGAAAGGTCCCAGGTTCGATTCTGGTCAAGGGCATGTACATTGGTTGCAGGCACATCCCCAGTAAGGAGCGTGCAAGAGGCGGCTGATCGATGTCTCTCTCTCATCAATGTTTCTGGTTCTCTATCTCTTCTCCCTTCCTCTCTGTAAAAAATCAATAAAATATATTAAAATAATAATAATAATAATAGTCAACACTCTTATTAAGTATTTACTATGCATACATACTATGCTACAATGCCTCAGTCTGAACAACTTCAAGAAGAATGTATTATTATTATTATTATTATTATTATTATTATTAGCACCCATTTTGGAGGCAAGATCAGCAAGATCCAGAGGTATAATTGTTGCCAAGATTGCATGGCTGGTAGATAGAGTGGCTGGATTTCATCGACACATCCGTCAGGGGTGAAACTTGTAAAAGAGTGTGTCATACTCTGATGATTAAGCTCCTAGGCACTGTAGTATTCTGTTTCCCAAGGGGAACAGGAAAAATATCAAAAATGGCTAAATGATGTGTAGCTTTTCCCCAACCCTGAAAGGCCTGTGCACAAAATAAACGTATAGGAAGGCACTGTGGCCATTTGGAATTGAGAAAAAGTGGGCCTCTTTTAGAAATTGAAATCTGCTGGGCAAGAGCCAAATTCTAAGACATGTGCAAGTTACACAATTTCATTGATGTAGTCGCATAGAAAATCATTACAATGGAACAATCTTTTAACCTGAACCCGAAAAGCGTTTCCAGATAAAAAGCTCAGAGGTTTATAATCACACACAACACACACACACACACACACACACACACACACACTGTCCTTTTCTTGGCAATTTCTTGAGTTGGTATGCCATAATTTCAAATAACCAACACTTGCTACATTATTGGTTTCCAGTAAAGGAATTTTTAAAAATGTTCTAAAAAAGATCCCCAGAGAGGTGAATACCAAGTATCTTCTAAACACATTTAGCAGTGGGGAAGGTGACTGTCCTGGGGAGAGAGTATTATTGGGGTGAGTTTGTGAGAAACCCGGCTAAGGGTTAACTGCCTCAAAGGCTAATTATTCATGGAGAATTATGGACACAAAGCTGAAAGCATCCCCAAGGATGTCTGCATCCATCCTTCCCTCTCCCACCCTACCAGGGAGCCGTAATCCAAACAATTCTAGATAAATAGGTCTCGTCTTTGTTTTAAGGAAATCTCCAGGGTCTCAAATTTCAAAATTGCCCTCACTCACACATTCCATATATTTTCCCCAACTTTCATAAATCTCTCTTTTTATTAAAGTAAATCTAACTTTCCCATATGAGTACAGTACTGGGTTTGAGAACTATGACACAAGCCTTCTCTATTTCCCCGAAGTTTCCACACACCCAAAGGAAAATACTGGGGATCTTGCTGTACCTAGAGCTCAAGGGATTCCTTGCCCACCATCCTTACCTACACATATCAACTCTCACATGGAAGCTCTCACAGACAGACAGACAGATAGGACAGATGCACAGAGGCCGTGTGGGATCAGCCTTCACCCTAATATAAATTCTGGGATAATTTTTTTTTCAAAACCAACCCTGCTACCTCCAAAGTGTTATCTTTGCAACACAGAGCATAGTTTCATGTTCGCATGTGGTACTTATTCAATACACAGATCCCAGGGTTTCTTTCCAGGATTATTGGAACAGAATTTATAGGAATTGAGTCCTGGTGGCCTCAATTTTAACAAACTCTCCCAGATTCAATGCAATTTCAGTCAAAATCCAGGTAGGCTTTTCGTGTATGTAGAAACCCACAATCTGAATCTAAAATGCATGTGGAAATGTAAAAAACCTGGAAAACCCTCCCTCCACGAAAGACAAGAACAAAGTTAAGATACGTACACTAGCTGATTTCAAAGTCAATAATAAAGTTACTCAGACTGATATCAGCATAAAGATGAACTTACAACTAATGGAAAAGAAATGAGAGTCCAGAGAAGGAGCCATACATAAGTTATCAATCAATGTTCAAGGGGAAAAAAAAGACAATTAATGAGTAAAAGATAATCTTTTCAACAAACTTTACCAAAACAATTAGTCATAAATAAAACAATGAGCCTACATACAAAACCACACAACATGGAAAACTTAAGTTACATTAGATATTAGATGTAAATGTAAGTTCAAGTTACAAAAACTTTACAACAGAGGTCGCCAACCCGTGGTCCGTGCGGTCCAAAAGGCTGGTGGCGCCCGCGACTTTAGAAGACATAGAGGAGCAAACCTTCATGACAGGAATTTGGTGAAAATTTCTTAAATAGACACAAAAAGCACAAGCTTTAAACAACGTTTAAATGTTAAGTTGGACTTCATCGAAACTGAAATCCCTTGCACTTTAGAAGATACTATCATAAAAATGAAAGAGCAAGCCATGAGCTAGTAGAGAATGATTGCAAAAACACATGTCTGACAGCCAGCTAATGTCCAGAAGGTACACAGTTCAAGGACGGAGTTGGTGACCCTTTGCCTTTTTTGTACATCTTCTTCTCCCCCCCCCCCGCCCCACCCCCGAAATCAGAATGCTTGCTCTTTTGACAAACTATGCCCCCTTATTATAAATGTCAGTGTATATTCCAAATTATGTAAGTCATTATATGGCAGGAATGAGGAGGAAGAAATCCATTCAACAGATACTGTAAAGGAATTTAAAAAAACCTAGACCGGTTTCGCTCAGTGGATAGAGCGTTGGTCTGCGGACTGAAGGGTCCCAGGTTCAGTTCCGTTTGAGGGCATATACCTGGGTTGCAGGCATATCCCCAGTAGGGGATATGCAAGAGGCGGCTGATCGATGTCTCTCTCTCATCAATGTTTCTAACTGTCTATCCCTCTCCCTTCCTCTCTGTAAAAAATCAATAAAATATATTAAAAAAAATAAAAAAAAACCTACAGAGCTTTAACATGACTTTATGAATAGCAAGAGAGAAACCCAATGTTTTCAGATTCAGGGTGGGGGAAAGCTGATGCTAAGAATGGAAGTGGGGATCTTAGAGGGGAGCTCCATGTAAAAGAAAGCTGAGCTGGGATTTGAAACATGTCACACTGGCAGAGTCAGCACAACTTGCCCAAGAGTAGCTGGAAACAGAGAACATGGGTAGGGACCAGTTACCCTCAGAGCTGCTCCTCCATGTGGTCTCTATTACACTTAGAGCAGTGGTCACCAACAGGACGCTCTGTGATGCTGGAAATATTTTACATCTATGTTGTGGCCGTCGCTAGTGACACATGGCTACGGAGCCCTGGAAATGTGGTGGGCTAGTAAATCAGCTGACCTTATTTAACAAGGGATTAGCATTCAGTAGCCACGTGTGGCTACCATATTGAATGGCACCGGTTTAGAGAACCACTGCCCATCCTAGGAAATTCAGATAAAAGTATCTCTTTCATTTTTCTTTCACTTATTTATGGAAAGAATATGAATTGACTGCCTGCTCTCCTTTGTTTTTATTGTTGCAATGCCACCATTAACCACAAGCAAGGTCACTGCCCTCATGGAGTTTAAGATCCACTCAGTCTCACCAAATCCTAAATATAGGCTCAACTGAAAGGTCACCCAACTTTTCCCACTTCCTCCCTGCTAGTTAATTTAAGACAGCCTCAAGATCCTTCAAGTCATCCAGATATAATGATCTAAGCATGCTGATTCTGTTTCTGTTTTTGGCTGTGTCTGATACCATGGGAAGTAAATAAAAGTTGCTTTACAATGTTATGTTGGTGTCAGGTTAGGTGCTCTAAAACTAAAACATTAGGGTCATTGGTTTATCTACTAGAATTATGAACTGCTCAAGGCACTCTCATATGATGCCTCCCACTTTTTATTTCTTATTGCCAAAAGTGTGCTGAGAGTAAATATTGGTTAAAATACACAGCATATGTTGATCTAGGCATCATGCTGATGAATGTCTGTATACCATATGTCTATGTATCGCTTATCTGTGTCTATATTGTTGTTCTATGTATTTCCATGATCTATATCAACCCAAATAATTTTATCCAGGTTACAAAGCCATCTCACAGGGAGAGAAAAATTGAAGTGACTCAACTATTTGAACACTCGGTAAAACTGTCCATTCTATCTGAAGCTCTAGGCAATCACATATGGACTTGTGCATCCTCCCACACCTCCCCTCCACCCTACCTCACCCCTCTCACCACCACCACCCCCCGCTGCAAAACACACAGCATAGCTTCTGAACTGTTTCTCAGTAAAAAAATGTTCCTCATAGCCTTCATGATCAGTTTGAAACATTTCATTAGCAAAGCAGCTTTGAGTCAAGAGTGGGGAGGAAAAAGAAACTTGTCCAAGATTTTATCTTGCGATTGTAAATCCACCCAGGACTGTAAATTTGTCAGAGAAAACCAGCGAATGATCCTGAGAAAAACCAAGCATGTTTATGAAGGAAACGCCAACCCCACACAAGTGTCAAAAGGATAGGAAATCAGCGCCTGGGACGTCTTGAGACTGTCAGAGAGGCACGCTTGGGCCTGGGCTCTGCCTCGCTGGGACCCCCAAAGGAACTGTTAGAGCTTGGAGCGGCAGAGTGCGGCACCGCAGATGTAACCAAGGTGATTTTCCGCAGGCTTCTGGGTTATCACTATTTAAAGGTGGTGAAACGCTGCTATTCCCAGTACCCCCGTGAAAGACAGAGTAATGAAATCTAATTTGGGAGAACTGCTAACTTCCTAGCACAGCCGGCAAGAATGGTATGAGGGACTTTATTTTTACACTTGTCCTGAAAACCAACTTGCTAGAGAAAGAACTTGTTACAATGGAGAGGAATGGGATATGTGTGTATATAAACATAGTTTATCCAAATGTGTTGCCAGAAAAAGCGCCGCTTGGCTGATGTGTCTCAGTGGTCGAGTGATGACCCATGAACCAAGGGGTTGCCGGTTCGATTCCGGTCAGAGCACATGCCCAGGTTATGGACTCGATCCTGCAGGAAGGGGCGTGCAGGAAGCAGCCTATCAATGTGTCTCTCTCATCAATGTTTCTACCTCTCTCTCCCTCTCCCTTCCTCTCTCTCTAAAAATCAGTAATAACTTTTCGTTTTTTAAAAAACAGTGCAATGTTCCACTGCTGTGAATTAAGTGAATTAGCTTGCCATATGGCTACGTGTACAATACATTATCCAGCATTTGGCTGTGCTTTTAGTAACACCGGGAACAAACTAAGGAAGAGCTCCAGTCATCTGGAAGAAATATGGGAAGTTCTGGAAACGGGGAGAAGGAAGAGCTCGTGAGCCTATGGGCAGACATGGAGCCTCAGCTTCAATCTGCAGACAGGCGTCCTCGTCACTTGATCGCCTTCTATGC
Source organism: Lasiurus cinereus (assembly GCA_011751065.1). Classification (NCBI taxonomy): domain Eukaryota; kingdom Metazoa; phylum Chordata; class Mammalia; order Chiroptera; family Vespertilionidae; genus Lasiurus; species Lasiurus cinereus. The sequence continues at coordinate 1,853,751 of JAAGEH010000427.1, forward strand.
ACTGGGTCACCTGCCGTGCCAGCCTCAGAGGGACTCGCCTGCTGTCTCCCCAGGGGGCCTTAATTTCCATCCTGAGCAAACAGCGCTTTGAAACACTGCACATGCAATGTGTTTGTTATTTTCGTCCGTGTGGTTTTCTCAGGAACCAACATACGGGACCAGACAAGAGAGCTGTTTGGGCCAAAGAGCCTGTCAGGAAGGCGGCTGATAACAAAAGGTGACTTTCTGCAGATGATGTGTTGCTATTTCTAGAAATAGACTTTTTCTCAGCAGCCTCTGATAGATTTGGTTTGGAGGATGTCATCGTTGAATTGCCCCAAACTTGCCTGAATATAAGAATCTTCTGGAATGATTATTTTTTTTAAATATATTTTATCGATTTTTTTTTTTTACAGAGAAAGGGAGAGGGACAGAGAGTTAGAAACATTGATGAGAGAGAAACATTGATCAGCTGCCTCCTGCACACTCCCCACTGGGGATGTGCCTGCAACCAAGGTACATGCCCTTGACCGGAATCGAACCTGGGACCCTTGAGTCTGCAGGCCGATGTTCTATCCACTGAGCCAAACAGGTTAGGGCAAGGAATGATTATTTTTAATACAGTTTTATTGATTTCAGAGAGGAAGGGAGGTGGAGAGACAGAAACGTCAATCTCTCTCAGAGAAAGAATCATCGATTGGCTGTCTCCTGCATACCCGCTATGGGGGATCAAGCCCACAATCCAGGCATGTGCTCTGACCAAGAATCAAACCCATGATCTCCTGCTTCATAGGCTGACACTCAACCACTGAGCCACGCCGGTTGGGCTGGAAGGATTTTTAAACACGAATGACCAGACGCTCACCTAGGGATCCTGATCCCAGGAGGAGGGTCCGGAAATGCACATTTCTAACAAATGTCTCCTGTTTGAGGACTACTTCCCTCGGTTATCATCCTGCTGGTGCCAACTATCAGAGAGTGAGGAGTGGTTCCCAAAAACACCCCTGGGGCGTAAGCAAGTTCATCAAATCCTGGTGACAACCAGTTCCTCTCCGCTTCTTCGCAAGCCTCATGGTCCTAGAGAGCATGTGCGTAAATGATTGTCCATCTGGCTGGTTACAGAAGGAGGCAGGGGAAAGGGGCACATGACCTGCTGAAGCTGGGTTTCATGTTTAGTGTTGGATTCCCTGTGGCTTGCTCATCTTCTAAATCCTGTAAAATGGGCGTGGTCTAGGTTGTTGAGGAACCAGACTCTGAGATGGAGATTTGCATGCAGTACATGTTTTAGGGGTGCTGTAGGGAACTATAACCTATGAAGGAGTGGGGGGGAGCAGGAGGGCAGGAAAACAGGAGGGGCAGAGGGAAATGTTGAACAAAAATGCATTGTAACAAAGACATCAGCTCCCCGAAGACAGCGCTAGAATTAGGAAGGCCCTTCAGAGTTGTTCCCAACTAAGGCAAGATGGCCAACCCTTTCTGCTGCCTGGTGGTGTTTTATTGAATATGGGTGCCCTTGGGTGGGGACCTTACACAAGGCGGTTATCTCCTCAGTGCGACTGTCTTACGATCCATCCGCAGTCATCACCAACGGGGGAAATGAGTGGTCCGGAAGGAGAGATGAGGGAGACACACCATTGTATCCACTACAAGGACCAAATATCACTTCCAATCTTGCTCACCTCCATTCATGCCTGGCTGCTCCCCATTTTGATAAAAAAACAAATAGGCTGAGCCCCATGATCACCTTTAAGAAACCCAAGAAGTTCTAAACACGGTGCAACTGGTGGTTTTAGCAGAGAGTTTGTGCACATTTTCAGTGTACAGTAAGGACAGAGTGAGAGCGTCAACATATTTTAGCACGAAGACGTCAGGTTTCATTAGAGTTAGTTGTTCCAGGAAAGCAAAGGGAAATAAAACACAGAGAAACACTAACAAAGACTCACGTTACCAGCCTTTTAAATACACTGACCATACACGTTGGTAGTTTAAATTGAAAAAAAAAAAAGGAAATGTACATTTTACACATTTCAGGGAATCGCCATTCTCATCCACTCAGGCCTCTCATCCATCATTCAGCGGCCAGACAGCCCTACAGCCGAGGAGAGCATCCAAGCTCGCTTCTGGGGTCGTTATGAATTTCAGGTGCGGCGCGCTAGCCTCTCTCAGTCCACACTTTCCTGGGGTCCCCCGACCACATGCGGCACCAATCCACTGCTAAATGGTCTGGGTCTCAGATTTTCAACTGGGGATAATCACGCTGAAGTCAAGTGTCAGCAGAGGTCTTACTAACCACGGAAAGCCAGACAGTGCAACCTGGGCTCCGGCATTTCCTCTAAGACCCCGGCGTCCTCTGAGGCTAGGTTTCCCGCTGTCCTCACCCAAGTGGAAGACCTTTGGAGGTCAACTGGCAGTCCTGGGTGAGGAGTGGCATAAAGGCTCACATGCTCGCAGGTTCCATGTGCGAGCCGGCCACACCTGGACTGTGAACAGGAAGCATCACTGTTTGGGGAAACAGCCAATGCCTGATGAGCCAGAAAATCCTAGAACCCAAAACTAAGTCGACGTGCCCCCATAGAGCACAGAGGGCACTTGGCCTCGCTGCTAAGTAACTCTCACTCCTCACCAACATGATTCTAGGTCTTGATGATGAACCCCGATGTCCACATTTGCTCAATGGAGAAGCAAATTATTTCATTTTGGGAAGCAGGTAGGGACAGTCTCTGTCCTCCTCGTAGAATTAGCTCCTCAAGACAAGGTGCTCATCTTGCCACCCCTCTTTCCTGCATGCTCACACGTTTGCTCCTGACACTAGCCTTTCCAAGGACGATTCTCACTCGATCTGGACATTAATGGAAAGATGAGGAACAGGGAGATGGGGACCCTGTTCACTCCCCCAGGGCCCTGTAATGACACAAATCACAGGAAGCATGACCAACTTTAGTGAATGGCTGCCCTAAATAGGAATTACAATTTAGTGTTCATTTCCCTCCTGCTATCTTAGAAATACAATTTTTTCTATAAGTAAAATGCAACCAGAAAGTCACACGTTTTACAGGGGGTAGGGGAGTAAGCCCTCTTTCCAAGTCTGGCGTGCCTATTCATGGAGGCTGAGAATTCCTGTGGAAAATAAAATATTATTTCTAAAATATAATAATGTCCTTGCAACAACCTTTCAAAAAACGTACCCCCAACCCACAGGAACTGGTTTTCTCCCAGGATCCAGCGATTGCCCCATGGGATTAGTTTTACTAAGGTTGAACTATTTGATTGGAACAAAATCCAAGAATAATTTTTGTGTTAAAAATGCGATCAGGGAGGAAGGTAAAAGCAGAGAAGGAAGATGATGTGGTGGCCTCTGGTTTTCTAAGCTCTTGAAAACAGTGGAGTGTGCAGAGGCGGCTGGGATTCCGAGTCTAGTGTAGCCATCCATGAGGACATGGGAGCACCAGAGTAGTCCTCCATCAGAATGAATCACAGATGCACCTTCTTATTCTTCCTCAGAAATACACATGAACAGAGCATCCATACACATGCGTGAGTCCCCTGTCTACACTCCTATTGCAAGGGAGCAGATATATCATTATTTTTTCATCTAATGACTCCATCTTTTGCAAGGCGTTTTCACAAAGATCTTGGGATTTATTACATTGGATGTGTTGTTCAAGACACAGCTCTGTTTCTCTGCTCGCTCTCGAAGGAAACTCACCAAGTGCCTCTATAGTTGTGCTCTCTACCCTCTTCGCCTTGTGTGTTTTCCTCAATTGGCTGCTATGGAACGTAAATCAACATCACGCCACTAAAACAGCTCTTACTATCATCAGGAATGAGCTTCATGTTGCCAAACCCAGCAGCCAACTATCCGTAATCATGTTGGCTCCGCCTCTCCAAAGGCCTTGGTGCAGCTGAATTGTCTGTCTTTTTAATCCTGTGACAGCGGGTTTTGTGGTTGCTTCATCGACATTCTCCTGTTCTTCTTTCTCAACCCAAACGTCCTCGGCGCTTTTATTTTCTCTATACCTTCCCTCACCGGGTGAAGTGCTATTGACTGTGGTTTAATTACCTTTTATACCCTTATGATTCTCACATTCCAGGCTCTAGGGCTGATCTTCTGCTGATCAAGAGCTGGATGTGAAATATGCATCGAGCAAGCATCTTACTTGAACTGGCCAAAGACGAGGCTGTTTTCTCTCCAAATCTTTTCTTTCCCCAATCACCAACCCAAGGTGATCATCATACACCTTGACCTCCATTCCTCTCTTACTCTGTTTCCTCACATCAGATCCATCTTTCCTTAGATCCAACATACAGCCCACCACGGGGAGGAAAACTGGACGATGCCACCAATCTTTCGCAAGCGATGTGTGGGGAAACATTCCCTACCACGTGTTCAATGGCGCCTCCTCTGTTGATCACACATCCCAATCTTGGTCTGGATGGCAGGTGCCCAAACCCAGACACTCTGGATTAAGCCAGTTCTTTACCCTTGTTCCTAACTGACTATCTCCCATGCAGCCACAGTGGCCATGTGACCCAGTGTATTGAACGATTACGTGATTATGGGATTACTGGATGGGGACTCATGGGAAAACTTGTGATGAACCAATCAGTAGGGATCACTAGCTTGCCCTGTCTCCCTTCACCCATATCTTCAGAAGCCATTATGATCAAGGGACAAAATGAAGGTTGTTTGATCTAGTGGAGCAGAAAGAGAAAAGGCATGAAGATTTTTTTTGTGATTTTTGTTGAACCAGTCCATCAGCCCTCACTTCCTGTTATGTGGGGAGAACAGAGCCACTCTCGGGGGGATGTGAGGCTATTCACAGTCAGACCCATTCCCACAGGCGCAGTGTGCGAGGCAGGTGAGAAGTCTTTCGTATGAGTCTTCTCTCTCTGCCAGCCCTTGAGAAATTCTATGAAGGAGACTGTTAAGCAAGAGCTTACTGGTTTTGAAACAGGTGAACAGGAGTAAGATCCCCTACATGAAAGACAGGACATCATACAATAAAAAAAAATGAGAGGAGTTATTCCTGGTAAATTCAAGACAATAACAACAGCAAATTCCTTCCATTTTCTCTGCGAATGTTAACAAGTCCCAGAAACTTGAAACTGAGTCTGGTTTTAAGGTCCCATGCCTTTGCTCAGAAACACTCAAATCTATCTATTTAACATAAAAGCAGCAATGCATGGCCATGCTGAATCTAGGCAGCTAAAGGAGGTCATCTTAAGAAGAGAAGGTTTTGTTTCTCATTAGAAAAGTAGAGCTTTTGGCTGGTAAATGTGTTTGGTCAGTCAGCCTTCTAATCCATGAATTGAAGGCAATTAGTTTTCAAGTTTCAAACTGTTTTTTTCCTTGCTTTGCCTTCAAGTTATTTTCATCTTAAATAGTTTTGGGACCCTGAGCAGATATTTTGATACCCTGATAATTTGTGGTCTTGCTAAAGACTAACTCTTTGCACATTTTCCCTGTCTTGATTTGTTATTTCAAAGTTCCAATTATTTTACACCTTCTTTTTGAGACTTTTTCTAACTGAGTTGTATTTTCCCAAATTAGAACTGGCCCAACTTTTGCCTTAATCAAAATGTGAGCCCTCTCTTCCACTTTTTTGAAAGATTAAAATTCTACTATTTTTTTAAAATAGATGTTGTTTTTTACAATCTTCCTAATTTACCTTTGTAGGACAAACTAGAACCTTAAAATAGCCAGAAAATATTTTCTTACCCAATCCTCATTGTTAGTTACATCAAGTCCTCATAAATAAACACGTTGGACAATATTTACAGCTTTTTAATGCTTAGCAGCTGTTGTGATAATTATCTATGAGCCAACAAGTGAATTTTAGGATAACTAAGACTTTTTGCAACTGCGTCCTTTCCCTAGGTAGAAAAAGTCCTATTTCTGCCATGCTACATATTACCCAGCAGCTTTCAAAATCAGGTTAGTCTGCCCCCAGATACTACTTTCTCATTAGAGAGAAAAGAAGAAGAAAAAAAAATTCAGCTTTTCTTACAAGACCAGAGCCGCAAAATGTCTGTCCAAGAATAAAAGGTCCTGTTTCAGCTCCTTATAGACTGAGAATAAATGTTTTCAGTTACTGGAACTTGATGGGTGTGATTTGCCATTATTTTCCGTTTCCTGAAAAATCTTTAAATAATAAAATCACAGCTCATATGTTCCACTAGTTTTCCCTAAACTGTGAGGTGTTTCAGCTGCCTTCTAAAAACATACCTTCATTTTCATGTATATGTCTGTCCATTTACGTAGCTGTTTTGCAAGCATAACTGCCTCTGTATATGTCTCCTCAAGGAATCATATCTCCACGATTGGAAGTTGCTTGGTTTAATCGATAATTTTACAATAGTTGATCAAACCCCAATCAAAAAATGTTTCAGCTAAAGAAAATCAAAAATGGTTTCAAACCTTCAAAGGAACAGTCTCATGAGAAATTAATGTTACACTGTATCTTATCTGAGATGTATCTCACCATTATTATCATTCTTATTTTTTGAAAAAGCTACACCTCTCTGACCAAGAAATATCTTAGGGGTCTTAACCTACTAATATGTTTTCTAGAAAACAAAGGCCAAAAGTTAAAAAAAAAAAAACTAGTGCCCTATGGCATTCCAAAATAGATGTCACAAGTGTGCAATACTTTCTTCTTAGTAGAGTTTAAGTTTTACTCAATGCTTAGCTGTTACTATTTAGCTATAAATGTCCAACACCTTTGCTTCTACTTGTATAACACATGGTAGGTTAATGATAACAATAAGTAAGAGGGTAGTTTCAAGGAAAGTTTACATTTAAAAAAAGCAAGAGTTAATACCTTAAAATAGGAAAAATACAGAAAAACCAAGCAATTATTGAAAAACATTTAACAGATTAGCCAATTAAGAAACACTGAAGTCTAAGACTATTTAAAGTAGGAAAAGGAAACTTATTGCCTCAATAATCGCCTTTTTCTTTCCTTTTTCTCTTTTTTTTCCTTTCCTGTAACAGTTCAGAAATTTGGACCCACAGAAAACATTGCATCTTTCCCCACTTGTTGTATGAAGAAAACAGGGCAAAGGCAAAATCAAAAGGGGGACTCTTCCCTGGCCAGTAATTATCATAGGTCAACTCTGTCCGCTAGAAACCAATGCCAGTCACTAAGGTCGGCTACATATATATTTTAAAATGTATATTAGCCTTATTAAAAAATAATAAAAAACTAAATAGGTATAATGAACATCAATTAATATATTTTGTTTAACCTAATATGTCCAAAATGGTATGATTTCAAACATAACCAATACAAAAATTATGAACATACTTTATATTATTTTTTATCTCCAAAACTTGGGATGGGTTTTATCTCAGTTTGGAGTAGCCACATTTCAAGGGCTTGATGGCCAGGCGCAGCTAGCAGTTTCCGCTTTGCACAGAACAGCTCTCGCTCCCGGAAGAAAGCAGCCAACAATGCATTCGAGGTCCTTGTTTTTTTGCGGAGTTTACCTTCTCGGTCAGGGAAGATACAGAAAACTACAGCAATAATAAACAAGGGGAGGAGGGGGACCTCTTTTAAATGCCTTGAAGCAAAGCAAAGCGGTTGATGAGCTGGAAAAGGCTGAGGGGCAGGAGTGCTCTGCAGATGTGACATTTAACCTGCGCCCCGGCGGAGTGGGGAGCAGGCGGGCGCTGATGAAAAGCTGCTGGGCGAAGGGGAGCGCTCTCACAACAAAACCCGGGCACAAAGAAGCCTAAGTGTTGACGCAACAACAGAACGGTGAGCTGGGAGCGAGGGGTTATGGCGATGGTGAGGGTTAGTGGAGGATATGGTTAGCGGGGTGGGCAGAACCACACTGGACTTTGGAGACCAGGAGAAAGAGCTCAGGGGGACCCCGGGGAGGTGGGGTCCTGGAAACACTATAAGCCTTCAGTTGCAGACCCTGCAGGGCTGTGCCCTGGGAGCGAGGGCAACAGGAAACAGTCTTCACAAAACCTGAAACAAAGCCTGCACAGCGTGCGGGACCTAATTGGATAAAGGTGATCTCTCCAGATCGGTTCTCCTCTGATTAGAAAATCAAGTCCACTTTGGGAGATGAATCTGGGGCCTTTCCACTTTTTCAATGCAAAATTTTCCGCATTTAGTCATCAAGAATGGCAGTAAATAAGATGAAATGACCGTAAGATAAGGGAAAGAAAAAAAAAGGCATTTTTAATGATCCAGATTTTTAAGTTCAAATCCCTGATGTATAATAACTAGGGTTAGTATGTCCAAGAAAATAGATTGTGAGAGAACTGAAATAAATAAAAATGAAATTAAATTTTCTAGAATTTCAGAGGGAGGGAGGCTACAATATATATATAATTCAATAAATGGGTTCAAGAGCTGATGAAATAGAGCTAAAGTAGAGATGAGTAAAGTGGAAAATAGATCAGCAAAATAAACAGATCAAAGAACACTGCAAACACACACACACACACATACACACACATATATATATATATAAATAAAACATTTGGGGAATAAGGAAAAATTATTTAAAATGCATGTTACTAAAGCCTCAGAAACAGAGGCAAGAGAAATGGGAATTGGGTGTGGTCTTTATCTTCTTACTGCATTTTTTCTATATTCTCATGTTTTTATTACTTTGGAAAAAATTAACGTAAATCATTACCTCACATCATGTATGAAAATAAATCCCAGCTGGATTTATGAATTTAATATAAAAAAATAAAATCCCGTACTGGCCAGAATAAAAGGCACAGGCAAATATTTATCTTGCCTTTCTAATCGCAAACACAAAATCTGAAACCATGAAGTAAAGGCTGTTATATTTGTCTACATACGAATTTCTGCTCATGAAAAACACCATAACCAAAGTTCAAAGGCTAAGGACCAGATGAGAAAATAGTTGAGCCAGGTGTATGATGGAAACATATGCAGTAATTAAAATCATATTTCACAGGAATATTTAATGACATGGAAAGTGCTCAGAATTTGTATTTATATTTAAAATAGCTTGTTGACTTTCCCTCCCAGTGACCATGAAGTAACAAAGGCTGGATTTGCTTTTTCACAATGAGCAACAAGAACCTCGGACAAAACACATGAGACCAGGCTTTCCGACATCTGACAAGTGGCATCCTAGTCCCCCAACCCTTGCGAGAGTGGGAATGGACACAGGCAGTCCTGCAATGTGCCAGTGTACTCCTGAGGGGACTTATCCAACTGCACTGGCAGGGGACAGGCAACCCAGAGACAGCCAATGATCTCACTGAGTGGAGGGAACAGAACAGAATTCAAGGTGGCAAAGAAAGGAAGGAGACAGCTGTGCCGCGAAGGCACTGAAGTTCTGCAGAGTGGTCCCCGAGGGGCACTGACTGGTTACTAATCTGTGCACATGTGAGTGAAAACTACCAGAGGCATGGAGAGCAAATATGGGAACCGAGTAGACAGAAAAATTCCCAGAGTCCGCTCATGATGGAGAATGGTGCCTAGTCTCACAAGCCAGAGTAGAAGAAAGATTTCCTAACACATGGGATAAAACAGCTGTTACAAAGAGACTTTATCTGTCCAAGAATGTAGAGGAAAATATGATCCTTATGAAAAAGAAGTGAAATACAACAACCCAAAAGGACCTATTAGTAAAGAAAAATACTATATCTACATTAAAACCATTTTGCATATTATTGATCCAAAGCATGCAGATCTCATTTTCTTCAATGAAAGGAGGGAAGGCTCCTTGGGAAAATGGCTGATGCCATGGCTGGGGTAGGAAATATACTTTCTGAGTGCCAGACGTAAGGGAGTGCAAAGAAAAACAACCACATTCATAGGGAAGGGGGAGGGGGGGACATGGGAACCAACAAAAAGAGTTCCCAGTGGCTAAAACAGGAATAATGTGAACAAGAAAATAAGTTAAGTAGTGTTGATTATAATACATAAGATTAAAACTAATATCCATGATTCCATACTGATATAAAGAAATTATTGCATGAATAAATAAGATGGGGATGAAATAGACAAATCTCCTGTATGCACAAAATTTCCAAATAATCTATGTAGATTATCCACCACAAGGGGGATGGAGAGAGTATAATTTCCCACTGCTTTAGTGTGGGCTCTACATGGTGACATCATTCTAACAAAACACAGTATGGAAATACAGAACAACTTTATAGTCAAAAACCTGACAAATACCAAGTTGGTCAAGATCAACATGAACAGCGATACATGTTACAGGATGTACTTTTGATCTGATGTTATAAAAATAATACTTCACCTCTGCAGACTTCCTCCACAAACCCCAAAACCCCAGTGTGATAATCATCAGTAAAATACCAAACAAAGGGAACCCTATAAAACACCTGACCAATATAATATTCCTTAAAACCATCAAGGTCATCAAACACAAGCCCAGTCTGAGAAACTGTCAAAGCTAGGAGGAGCCTAAGGGTACATGACAAGTAAATGTAATGTAGCTTCTCAGATGGGATCTTGGGAGAGAAAACGTTAACCTCATCCAGAAACATCCTCATAGACATACCCAGAAATAATGTTTAACCGAATATCTAACCATCTAGTTGAAACAGAAAATTAACCAGCCCCAATTCATCACTTGTCAACTTGACACCTATGCACATCTCCTTAAATTATAATTAATCTCCAAGACCATAATCCATCCTCACATGAGGAATTATGATCTTGGCCACTCTGTTCAAAAGCCCACTGGACAATGAGAGCAGTGCCCGGGGAAAGAGGCTGAGTGGCACCCACAGAAAGCATCACCCTGTATACTTGATTATTAAAATCCTTCTCTGCCAAGGTCATCCTTTCCTGGGCATTCTCATGGAACACCAATGCCTTCACATTTTTTGCCTGCTCAGAGACATCCATCCACATACTTCTTCCCCAAATTTCCTGGTTGCCAGTTTTCCAAGTATGTTCCTTCCAAACCCTTCTGGATGCAGCCAAACTACTGGCCAAAACCCATGAATCAGACTATAATAACACACCTGGCCATGTCTCCTCTGAGAAGCAGTGTTCGGAATGCTGCACACTGGGAGATTTCCCTTCACCACTGTCGTTCAGGGGTGTCCCAGGGAGTGCTATAGCTATTTACTTTTGGGCGGGGCCTGCATGTCACAAAGAACCATCTATAAACCAGGCTTGAGTTTTTCCTTCCTCGGTCAACTGATCAGAGCTTCAAGCCTTAAGGAACTAGAAAAAGAAAAGCTAACCAAAAGGTAGCAGAAGGGAGGAAATAAACAAGGAAACGGAGTTCAATGCAAAAGAGAATAGCAATAGAGAGAATCACAAAAACAAAAATTGGTTCTTTGAAAAGATCAATAGAATCAACAAACCTTTACCTAGAAAAAGAAAGGAGAGAAAAGATACCGCTAACTAAAATCAGAAATGAACCTGGAAACCTTACAGCCAACATTATAGAAATAAACAGAGCTATAACAGAATCCTATGAATGATAGTATGCCAACCAGTTAGAGAACCCAAGTGAAACAGAAAATTTTCCAGAAACACATCAATTACCAATAAAGATTCAAGAAGAAATACAAATCTGAACAGATCTATACCAAGTAAAAAGATAGAACCAGTAACCTCACAAAATAGAAAAGATAGCTTCTCTGGTAATTATAAAATTTAAAGGAGAATTAGCAACTGTTCACAAACTCTTCCAATCAGGGAGAGAGCATAGAATAGTCTCTAAATCCCTCCTTAAGGCCAGCACTACTGATACCAAAGCCAGACAAGGAACCACAAGAAAGTTACAGGTCAATATCCCTTGTGACTTTCAATATAGAAATCCTCAACAAAATACTAGCAATCTAACCCCAAAATCATACTGGAAAAAAGTATACACCATTACCAAGTGAGCTTAATCCCAACAATTCAAGGGTAGTTCAACGTAAGAAAAATCAATCAATGTAACAGATCAAAACACATGATCATCTCAACTGATTAAGAAAAGTTGTTTGATAAAATCCATTATCATTTCAGGATTTAAAAAAAATAGAAAACTGGTACTAGATGAAAAAAGACATTACCATGACAAATGGCATTTTTTAAAAAAAAAATCTACAGGTAATATCATTCTTTTTTTAAAAATACATTTTATTGATTTATTTTTTTTTACAGAGAGGAAGGGAGAGTGATATAGAGTTAGAAACATCAATGAGAGAGAAAGATAAATCAGCTGCCTCCTGCACACCCCCTACTGGGGATATGCCTGCAACCAAGGTACATGCCCTTGACAGGAATTGAACCTGGGACCTTTCAGTCCACAGACCAATGCTCTATTCACTGAGCCAAACCGGTTAGCGCAAGTAATATCATTTTTAATGGTGAAAGACTAAAAGGTTTTCCCTGAGATCAGGAACAAGACACAGATGCCTGCTTTCACCACTGCTTTTCAACAATGTGCTGGAAGTTCTACTAGGAGTAATTAGGAGGGGAAAAAAGCATCCAAACATAAAAGAAGAAGTAAAACTATCTCTATCTACAGATGATGCAATCCTATATTGCGAAAACCTCAAAGAACCCATCAAAAGAAAATACTGGAATTAACAAAGGAACTGAGCAAAGTTGCAGAGCACAAGAACAACATGCAAACATCACTTGTGTATCTATACATCATCATCAGTGAGCCATCCAAAAAGCAAACTACAAAATGGTAACATTTGTCGACAGCTGTTGCCAGGGAAGGGGGAGGGAATATACTGTAAATGGAGCTGACAACTTTTTTGGTATGATGATGAAATTGTTCTAGGTCAGTGGTCGGCAAACTGCGGCTCACGGGCCACGTGCGGCTCTTTGGCCCCTTGAGTGTGGCTCTTCCACAAAATACCACGGCCTGGGCGAGTCTATTTTGAAGAGGTGGCATTAGAAGAAGTTTACGTTTAAAAACTTTGGCTCTTTAAAGAAATTTCAATTGTTGTACTGCTGATATTTGGCTCTGTTGACTAATGAGCTTGCCCACCACCGTTTTAGGTCATGGATATGGTGGTAATTATAAGAATGTGCATTGAATATAACTCAATGAGGTACACTTCTCAAAATTTATCAACTTGCGGGCTGTAAATTATACATCAAAAAGCTGAAAAAAATAGATTTTATAACAAAATGTATATACAAGAGGATGCTTTTTACTCAACATTTGAATGCTTAGAGGAAAGTACGGAATGATGGACAGCAAAGTCTAATATCCAAGAGGCAGATTGTGGGTAATTTTTGCTTTTTCTCACATGCTTCCTTTTACTTTAAATTGCTTCTAATATACATCTCCGAGTTTATGATCAGAAAACCAGCTATTTAAAAATACGGGAAGCATGATGCACTTCGGTTCTAGTCCCACTTAAGGGTTAACATTTCAAATATTGGCACTTATACCATGTGAAACGGATTAACTATTGACTGTGGCAGATAAAGGAAGGTGTTCCCATATGCTGGGTTGACGTCAAGTCCTAAATGCCCAATTTCACATTCACTCTATAAAAGTCTGTGTACTAGAACTCCACTTTTATATGGGTACAACGGAAAAGGCTCCTGAAACCTGGATCATAACTGGAAATCCAAAAGCCCTTTTCCAATAAAAACTCCCCTGTTTAAGTAGAAATCTGGAAAGCCATTTGGCTACCATAGCCCATTTAGATAGTAAACCAAATCAAATAGTAACAAGATCGTTTTAATAGATCTAGTAAAACAAGCTTCAAGTGATGGAGAAGCTCAAGTTGGCATGGAGATTAATGATCAATCCCCCTGTCATGCTTGGTCTCATAAATAAAGGTCTACTATCAGGAGAGGAGAAGGCATCCTGAGAAGTGCTCTTGAGAACAGACTAGATGATGGGGATGGGGGAGAGGAACGTCAAAAGGGCAGAAGTGAAAAACCCAAGCCAGACTGGCATCAAACACAGATTTGACATCAAACCCTAAAAAGCTAGCCTTTAGGTGTGTAATTTTGGAACAGTGACATATTAGATAAAATAGAAGGAACATATTAGATAAAAATATAAGGAACAGGTTATCCCAGGTGCAGATACTGGCAGAAGGATAAACGGAAGTAGAGGCAAGAAATTTATGGACACATTTACAGGTTATTGATCCACAGGATGGCTCCAATAAATGCATTCAAAATCTACCATAATGGACAATAAATACCTTTGGAAAACTTTCCTAAGTGCAGGGATAGAATAAAACTAAAAACGGCTTCCATGTCTAGAGCACTTTGCAAATACGTAATGTATATATACGATATATAATAAGCACTTTGTAAACATTATCTCTAATCTAAAATAAAGACTCCGATTTACCTATGAGTTTGTAGCCACTGAATTCTTTACAGAAAGTAAATATCAGAGCAGGGCTTCCCTCTCAGGTCTGGTTCAGTAAAAAAACCCCAGGCTCTTTCCAGTCTCCTGATTTCCCCCCTCTTCGCAAGCTGAGAAAACAAAGTCTGGTTTTACTTGTAGAGCGGAGAGGGCCTTCCATGTCCCTTGCATGTGGCACATAAACCCAACTGATTCTAATTTGTCTTCATTTTCATGTAGGAGCGGCCATGTCTACGTTCCCATTCAACAACGATTCTCCTTCCCTACATTCACAAGGTGTGATTTCTCCTCCATCCTGGGTCAGATGAAGAAAGTCTCATTCCAAATCCATTCTCTTCCAATGACACTATGTGGAAAGGAAGTAGACATTTCATTGAAGTCATCATTTGTCTATCTATGAAACAGGAATAATGGCATGTGCTCTGTAGGCTGGAAAGAATTCAGTCATACAAATTTTCAGAAGTCCTTTGCATGAGCCTGGTACTCAGGGTATGGGAACTATTGCTAATGCCACTTCTACTGCTCAGTGTGTCACGCAGCCATCAACGCGACAGACCTTTGAGGAGCCATTGAGGAAGAAACTGCCAAAGTAAAAGTCACAGTGGACTCTCTGCTAGCCCCATCTCCTCCAATGTCTAGGTAAGCTCCTTTAGAGAGAATTCTTTGAGTTCCATGACTAGGTGCAAGCTTCATCACAATAGTTTCTGAATCCAACTCTCAAGGCCTCTACCCTTCCCTTCTGCATGTCACAGCTTGACCTATAGCTCCCCAAAACGGATTATAATTCACTTATGAGAAAAGAAAGGGTCAAAAGAGCTCAGGCATGAATTACTCACTTTAAAAATAATTTTTAATTTTTATCATGTGTGTCTGCAAATGAGAAGATGAGGGTGTAGAGCAATCCCTGCCTGTACTCACCCTGCCTACTCAGAACATCAGAAAGATCAATAGCAATTGGAGATACTTTTGAAATATGTGACATCCCCAGGTAGGTAGCTGGGTGGGTAGGTGTGTGTGTGTGTGTGTGTGTGTGTGTGAGAGAGAGAGAGAGAGAGAGAGAGAGAGACCAAGAAGTGATTGCCTTGTTACCCTCAACATAGTTTTTCAAACCCAATGTGTGATACATGAGACCTCTCACTGAGTTTTTACTGGCAATGGTACTAGAACAACCATCTGAATAGCAACCACTGCTGAATTTTAAAATCTCCTTGGCCCTGCTTTGAGCCACATTTAAAGGTACATCCAGCTTGGCTCACTCGATATTCAGGGACCTTATCTTTTTTTTAGCATAAATTAATTTTACTACTATCAAGCAACATCCAAGTAACTACCATAAGAGACAAGATGTATGCCACTGTAGACTGTTAAGAAAAAGAAAAGGTCGTAGATAATTCCAAACTCCTAAAATTAGACTTACCCACCTAAGCTAAGTGTTACTTCATTTTATCCCCTTTTACATTGGAAGGAGCCTTTGTTGCAAACTGGAATGAACTATATAATTTTTAAAGGTTGTATAAAGTAAACTCCTCGAGAAATTAATCCCACATACTTCACAGTAGTTCCTGGAAGACCTCGCTAGCATTTTAGTCATGTGTTCTACACGACTTATCCATCCCGGTGCCATTTGTCCTTATACAACAACTGCAGATAATAGTCTCTGCACGCACGCATCCTTTTCATTTACCACTGAGATTTCCGTGGTAATTACCAGGATTGCTTCCCATAAAATAATTTCTTCTGTCTGACCCGCAGATACACAGGGATTGTGCATTCTGAGGAAGAAGGTGATATTTATTTTTTCAAACCCTGTCCCAGCCAACCACCATAAACTCAGTGATTCTGAGAGTCCCTTGTTTCACTGTTCACTGGAGTCTGCCAACAGGTGACTGGATACTGGTGTGCATTGGTCTGCTCCGCGGGGGTCCTTCCAACGGGACTGTAGCTTGGGACCAGGGTTCCAAGTGGAAAAGCCCTCGGTCCAGAATCAGCAGCCCCTTCGAGTGCCTCTTCCCACTTGCACACCAGGAGGTGGTGCTCCATGGTGGTCTCGGCACCGCACTCAGCCAGCATATTATTGGACCAGCAGGAAGCTTATTAAAAGGAAAGAAAACCCAATGAGCATCAGGTCATCTGCATCGGGCAAAGGGAAGCTGCAAGGCCATGTCACCTAAGGTCACCCGGTCCTTTGAGATTTAAATAAAATTGGCTTGAGCCCCTTGTCCACATCCTGTGGGAGATGCCTAGCTTCCCCTAAGACTTCTGCAAAATACCAGACTCTCACATTCTCATGGTCATATCTTGCTTCAGATTCTTTCTTCTTGTTGAACTTTCGGTCTTGGTTCATTTTGCTTGTAACTCATCTCATGCAAGCATTTTCTCTCCTCTGCTCCAGGCATGGAACTCAGCTGTTTGTCTTTTCTCCCAACCAACAAAATAAAAAGGCATTTATATGTAGATTCTCATGAAGGTGTTGACTGTGAGGAAGGTTATGGCAATATGCCTGAATGCCAATCATCCTTATTCTATAACTTTACCCAGACACCCCAACCTTTGACATTTCTCACTGGTCACATTTCTCCTTTGCCTCGGGTCCTGACCTATCCTTAACCCTTTTCATCTCAGATCCCTTCCATCTCCGTCCTCAAGTTTATTGTCATGCAAGTTTATTTTGTCTTACATTTTGTCTTAGTCTGTTCAGGCTGCTATAGCAAAACATGCCATAGACCAGATGGCTTAAATAACAGATATTTATTTCTCATAGTTCTGGAGACTAGCAAGTCCAAGATCAAGGTGTCAGCCCATTTGGTGCCTGATGAGATCCAGCTTCCTCATTCCCAGGTGGCCATCTTCTTGCTGTGTCCTCACATCACAGAAGGGGCAAGTGAGCTCCTGGTGTCTCTTTTATAAGGACACTAATCCCCTAGGTGAAGGCTCCACCCTCGTGACCTGGTCTCCTCCCAAAGACCCCAACTCCTAAAATAATCACATTGGGGCTTCTGATTTCAACTTATGAATTTTGGGAGTATACAAATATTTATTTCTTAAGATTTTGTTTTACTCTCTGAACACATCATGTTCTCAGGTCCTCACTTTCCACTGTAGACACTTTATTAAAGAAAAATAGTCCTACACTTAAGTAAAGTCTACTTGTTACAACTATTAAAATATGTTAATTCAATTTTTAAATTTTTGCTACACAACAATAAAAGATGCCCCATAAATACCACTTATCCATATTTAATTGTGAGTTTTTCCTATCAAAACTATTCCTCTTGGAGTTGTATCTCCTCTGATACATGTCCTACCCATCAATTCCTCTCGAACTCTATACACTAATGTCCTGCAAGCCAGTTTTTGATTGGTAAAATGGATGGGACCATACAACATGGGTTATGACTGATTTATTTCACTTAGCATAATATTTTCACAGTTCATGTATGTTGTATCATGTATCAGTGCTTCATTCCTTATGGCAGAATAATTCCATTGTATGACTATAGCATATGTTGTTTACCCATTCTTCAGTTGATGAACATTTGTTTTTCGTCAGGTTTTTTTGTTGCTTTTTTCTTTCTGTTCTATTTGTATTTCTTTTATTATTGACAATTATTATGGATCAGCTGATGGACATTTGCACTATTTCCATCCTTTGGCTATTGTAATAATGCTATTGTTAAATATCCAAGTACAAATACAGCTACATTTGTGTTGTATTGAGTACGGATACATTTTAATTTTCCTTGGGTAAATGCCTCCAGGTAGAATTTCTGAGTTATATGGCAATTCTACATTTGACTTTTTGAGAAACTGCCAGACTATTTCCAAAGCCGCTGTAGTATTTTCCATGCCACCAGCAGAGTATGAGTCCCCATCTCTGCCTCCCCAGCCACAGCTGATAGTGTCTGTTGACTAGGGCAATCCCAGTGAGCAGGAAGCGTTTCACTGTGGCTCTGCTTTTCCCTGGTCACTAACGAAGTCAAGCATCTTTTCTTTGAGGACATATTTGCTTCTACCGTTTTAGTTGGGTTATACATTTTTTATTAACTTTTAAGAGTTTTTCATATGTTTTAGGTACAAGTGCCTTGTCAGCTATATACTTCACTCACATTCGGCAGGCAAAGTCTGATTAGTAATATTGTTACATTTTTTAAAAGAGAAACAAAAAGCCTTCCTGTACGGGATAATAAATACTGCACTCTATTTTCGGCAAAACGTATTTTAGGTTTTATACAGCGATCAGCAAATATTTTTAAGCTCTGTTTTTATTAAAGTCTCACTAAAGTCATCCCGACTCTGAGTGGTAAGGAAATAGGTGCACGGAGGTGCCTCTGCAGAGAAGGACTTGTGATTCCCGCCGTAAGACGTCAGCGGCTTCTATAAATCATGCCTTACAAATTCACGTCCTAGAATTACAGCCCCATAGAAGCTCGGGGAGGCATCTGGCTGCATGCTGTAACCATTAAAACGATGTTCCGTGCTACAGAAACTATGCTTGAGAGATACCCTCTACCCCGAGCACGCCTCCGTCGCTCAAGTCTCCTCTGATGGACCAATTAGTTGCTTCCCACAGATGAATCCCACAAATCCAGAAGATGTGCAAGCCCCGGCTCAGGAAAGCGAGTCATTTCCCTGGGTGGCCGGGGTCTCTGTTCTGGGCCGAACGGTCAGATGTAATCCACTGGCCACTTTGCAACGAAAACCAAAGGATTTCATTTCCGAGAATATGCCAGGCAGGAAAAGGTGTTTTTAGATCACAGAACTCAGAGGCACATAACTCTTTCTGGGATGGAGCGGTCAAAGTTGAACAGAAGTTCCTCGCGCTTCATCTTCCGCTCTGAGGATTCTCGCCGGGTGTCTCGCTCCCACCTCAGCTGAGAATCCCCTTTCCTGGGGCAAGGCAGGCCCAAGTGCATGGGAAGCAGCTGAACGCTGCTACCACGGAGCCGCAGGCCTCGCCTGGAAAGACCTGGGAAACATTAGCTCGCTTCTGGTCTGGCCATAATGAAAATAAATGAGGGCTTCAATTTAACGTCGTTACTAAAAATTTGTTCTTTCCTCCATTCTAATTCTGAGACCCACTTGCAGCTAATTAGAATGGTTCCCAGCGTGATCTCCCAGCACACTGCTAGTGTTAACACCCGCCATCTGAGTTTCATTACAATAAAGACATCAAATAAACAGTGGAGCAGAAAACAGTAGTTTGGGTATGGCTCATTACAGCACAATGCAGTTAACATTCCTCACTCGGGACGGGCAGAGGGCACAGGGCAGTGAGTCAGATGCCCAATCCCTTCCATCCTGATTAATAATGTCAGTGGGACTGCTGATCGTTTTTTACCCTGAACTTTTTCTGGAGAAAGAAAGGAGAATTTTTATTTTTTTTTTAATGAAAAGGGCAGAGAAGTGCTCTCTGAATCTCGCTGTAAACAAAGAGCAAAGGTAATTATTTGCTTTGGACTACCCATTGCTTCTCCAGCTCCTCGCGGGACATACTGTTTACAATTTAAATAAGGAGAAAGAAAAAGAAAGAAAGAGGAATACAGTGTCCATGAATCTGCTGAGGGTTTTTATTATTTACCCGAGACCCAAATAAATCTCTGACGACGTAGACTGGGCATATATAAGTCCTAATATCCAGAACACACACACACAAATAAGAAAACATAAAAACACGTGAAAGATTCACTCTTGACAGTAGATACCCCACTCCGCTCCTTCCCACCTACTAATATTTGGCAATACTCGCCTACGTCAGTAATCACTGGGCGGGTGCCTCTGCATTATGAATTGTGACCTGGGAACATTAAAACCCAAACATTTATATCTCTAAAATGCAATCCTGCTCGTAAGTAGCTGCAAGTCTAAAGACATGGACTGAATTTGGTTCACAAACTCAACGAAGATACATTTTTCTGGTTAAAGCATATTCCAGGGAGAAAATAGGAACCAACTCCAGCGCCTCCTGCAGTCCAGGTTCTAATCTGACGAGGCTCGGGTCTGCATGGGGCCCTGGGCTCCGGCCATGCTTGCCCTGTGCGGGGTAGAACTCAGCCCGCCGGTGACCAAGCAGCTCCAGGGAAGCCAGGTGGAAACGTCCTTCCTTCCCTCTCTTGCACAGACAGCCCCGGTCTAGGGGCGTAAGTATCCCATGGCTGGTCTTTACAATTTTTTTCCCATTTAAATGGTTACAGAAAGATTATGAGACCTGTGGGAATGTATTCATGCAGAAGGTTCCAGAAGCTTTGGGCTAAGATGAAGATACCTCTCCAATAGCCTCTTTCTGTTCCCGCTCAGATCGCTGTAAAAAAACAGACTCAAGGAAGCACCCAAACCAATATCCAAAATGCATAAATTAATAGTCAAAGAAAAGTCATTCCCTCCAAAAAAAAAAATGCAAATAGTGTGGAAGTGCATTGTGTTAGGGAAAAAGAGCTAAATCAATGGGACTTACAACTAAAATGCACGTTCTGGCCTTGAGATTCATTATGATCTGTGGAAGGAAACCATCACTCATCCCTGAACAAAAAGGGGGGAAAAAAGAAAGAAACAGGAAGGCGTTCGTCTAGAACGGTTGTCTTAGTAAGGACCTTTTAAAAAAATGTCTGCGATTGCTTCGGAATTAATGATCTATCTATCATCCATATGCTGAAAGAAAATTAAAGTCAGGGAAAATAAATGTCCAGAGAAATTAAAACTTACGATAACAATTTTTAAAAGCCTCACGCACTGTCATTTCACATTGTTTGATAATTTTCTTAACCTGCTTTCCCTCAAAACAATCTACTTGGGTTCAAAAGATACACACGTTCTTTAATTAGACAAATATTTATTCAACATCTGTCTGCTGGATGCCAAATCTATTCACTGGCGTTTCAAGTGGACCTTGTATACTGTGTCCAAATCTGTAAAATGAGAGATTTAGATGGATCATCGGGAGGGCTGCCTAGGTTTTACCGTGTAAAGCCATTCCCTCACAGATGGGGAATGCACAAGTCTTACGCTCTGAAGGGCAATCACGGTCCTTTGCATGGTCAACATGTGTGGTGACGCAGCATCAGAACGGACCAGCCCACGTAAAGCCTTGAGGTTTAGGGTCTGTAAAGCTAAAAAGGGAAACTGCCCTATTTCTTTAGAACTTCCCTTTGCATCCAAATTCAATCAAGACTGGAATAATGCTGAAAATAATCTAACCATTCCAAGAATGCCAAAAGGATGACAATCACTATCCCCTTTAATCGGATTACGTATTAGTACTTTTCCTTTCAAAGAGCTTTTTTGTAATGTTTTTCACCCATCCTTCCACTTCCCTCCCCTCTGGCAGCCACCAGTTTGTTCTCTGTGTCTGGGGGTCTCTAAGGGTCTATTTCTGTTGTTTTATCTGTTTGTTTGTTTTTTAGATTCCACAAATAAGGGAACTCGTGCAGTATTTGTCTTTCTCTGCCTGACTTATTTCACTTAGCGTAATACCCTCTAGGTCTATCACTTTCGTTACTTTTTTATTTCTGAGTAATATTCCATTGTGTCTTTCGTCAAAGCACTTTTACTATTAATTTCTCATAACAGGATGGCTTAGCCCAAATATAGAATTTCTTGACATTAAATCAAGAAAACTGGAAAGAACTGCTTAAATTAGTATTCCTCTTACCAACAATGTGAGAGGCTGTTAAATGTATTATTCTATTTTATCTTCACACCCATGCTATGGAGTCACACCTTATAAGTGACATCACTGAGAAAACAAAGCTGTAGATTTGCTGGTTCCGTTTCTCCCTGCTGCAAAGTCCAGAAGCCAGGATTTGAAACCAGGTTTATCCTGACTCGAAAAATCCATATTCTTGCTTCTATCTCGTATGTAGTTATTTTTATTTTGATGTACAAGCTATAGACTTTGCCATAAACTAGGTTTGAGAGGAGAAATACATGTAAGGCATTTTAGAAAATAAATAGGCTTAAAGAATATTGTGTGCTGGAAGGAACACAGAGTTCTGAGGTACAGGCACCGAAGCTTGCAGACTCCAGCAAGTAAGACAGAAAGGCAATTGTGTGCAACCCCAGATAACTCAGCCGTGGAACCGAGAGGCAGAAATTCATGTCTCAGAATCTCAGATTGCTTTGCTTCTGCCACATGGTATGTCTGTGGAACACAGAACTCAGTAAGGACGGGTTACCCTGAAATTAACATAACCTAAAGAAAGCAGAACCTGGACTGAGTCCTTTATAGGGAAACAAAGGGAATAAAGAACTGATTCCCATATTATTTTCTGCCTGGGGTCATTCTCGCTGTCTTTCAGACTGGCCCTGAGAAACACTGAACAGGAATTATGATGATAAAATTAGTAGAAAGGAAATGAAAAGACTGTTTTTTGTCTTTGCTCTGCCACTAACCAGTTGCGTGAGACACTTAAACTTTCTGTTACTTTAGACCTAAAATATTAAGGGTTTGGTCTCAGGTTTCCCTTCCAACTCTGACATTCTTTTACACGGCAAACTATAGAGAACATCCCCAATGCTGTCCATCTAATCTTCACACAGAACTTACTCTTCCTTTGGCAGACGGGCAATTCTTCTCTGTTTCTCTTCAAATCACAGATGTATCTTAAACTTTATCTGTCCAAGAGTCAAGCAGATGCTATAGGAAGCTTAAAATCCCAAAATTGAAAGGGAGCAAGTGTGCGCGCATGTATGTGCTCAGCAGTGTGTTGTGTGTGCATGTGTTTGGGTTCTGTGTGTGTGTGTGTGTGTGTGTCCAGGAAAGGTCACAAAGTTGAACTCCTAGAGGCAGCAGAGGTTCCATCCACGGAGCCTGCTGTGACAGCATCTGGAAATTCCTCACTTGGGTCAGTGGGGAGACATTCTCTGTTTGCTTTGCTTTTGTTTTATACCCCTGAGGTCTTCGGCGTATCAATAATATATTTCAATCTCATCATAAAGCCCTTTAATGATTTACTCTGCAAACCTCCCAGGTCCATGAAGCCACAGGAAAGCCCATTCCTTTTGTTCCAAGCCATTCCTTCTGAAAGGATGACAGTCAAAACACAGACAGCAGACAAGCACTCCGTGAAACCTGATGTTGTTCCTGCTGCTCAGCGACAGCCGCCATCACTGCGCTCCCGTCGTCTGGGGAGAGGATGAGGAAGGCCGCTCACTTCCTGTAATAACTTTTTCCAAAAGTGACACGTGTCAAAACACACAGATTTTTTTTTTTGCACGATTGACAGGATTCATAGAAAAATTTTCTGTGACATTGAATATGACACTAATTAGTTCAGGAACACCTTCGTGCACTACTGTCTAGAAATTTCCTAGACATTTCTATGTATTTCATGCTCTCCTGTGCAGATCACGCCAACAGGTCATTTAATTCTACGCCATTGTCAGCAAGCTGCCAAACGTACATGGACTGTGTGACAGGTGTCTTGTTCTGCTCAATATATATGATTTTAGCTAACTTTGCAATGTAGATTTAAACATACAATGTGTTAGCATGTCACACAAAAAGGAGAGGTTATATAGAAGAATAGAGCTAAACAGGAGTAAAATTTACATGTCTCACTGGAATTAAATAATTATAAATCTGAAGTGAATTCTGATAAGTTAACAGATACATATTAGCCCCAGAAGAACCACAATGAAAATAAATTTTGGAATAGTTTAAAAATTATCTTAGGAATTAAAAATTTTACTAGGAAATACCCACTTAATGAAAAAGTAGGAGAACAGAGTAACAAGAAATGTCTTGATACACATAGAAATCAAAAAGCAGAGGAATTGAGTGAATCAATCATATCAATACCACTACTATAAAAAGACTAATCATCCAGTTAAAATACAAAAATTATCACACTGAAAAAATCCTAACAATACTATAATTTATAAAGTACATTTCAAATATTGCATAGAAGGGAATTTATAGCTGTCTATGCTTATAACTAAAAAGGAAGAACAACCTAAGATCAATAACTGAATCTCCCACATAAAGTATCTAGAAAAAGAAGAGCAAACTAAACCCTAGGTAATCAGAACAAAGGAAATAATAAAGATTAGTACAGAAATAAGTGAAATAAAAATAGAAAAGCAGTAAAGAAAAACAATAAAGCTAAAAATTGGTACTTTACTATCAACAAGATTGTCAAAACTTTAGCTAGACAGGCCAAAGTAAAAAAAGGAGAGAAAACTCAAAATACTAAATTCATAAAATATAATCAAAACATGGATCCCATGGATGGGAGAGCATGTAATGTTCAAAGATCCAGCGGACAGGGAAATTTGGTTGAGGACCCCACTCGTGACGGTGGGTCTGCAGGAAAGAGCACCGGCAATTAGAAAACAAGCTTGTGACAACTTTCTAGTTTCTGGGGTGAGAACCCAAGACAAGAATAGAAACCTGGAAACTGAGACAGGAAATCCTCTCCCAGATCTTGCACCAAAAGGAAGAGTAAAGGTAGAACCTACTGATCAGAACCAACTCACAAATTCCGAGCCGTGCAAGCCACAATGAGGATCTAATGCTAACACTTCAAATACTAAGATGGAGCTTCTTTTTAATGTATTTTTATTGATTTCGAGAGGAAAGGAGAGGGAGAGAGAGAATCATTGATCGGCTGCCTCTTGCATGCCCCACACTAAGGAGCAAGCCTACAAGCAAGTCATGTGCCCTAGGTCGACACTCAACCACTGGGCAAGGTGGAGTTTCTTTAATCCCTAATGCAGTGGTTCTCAACCTTCCTAAGGCCGGGACCCAACCCTTGCATATAGTTCCTCATGCGGTGGTGACCCCCAACCATGAAATTTTGCTACTGTGATGCATCGTGATGTAAATACCTGCATTTTCCGATGGTCTTAGGCGACCCCTGTGAAAGGGTCGTTCAACCCCCAAAGGGGTCTCGACCCACAGGTTGAGAACCACTGCCCTAATGCAAAGTTATGACTTGTCCTGAAAATTTCTGCACCTGACATGAATTAAGTACCACTAGAAAAAGTCAGTGCTGAGAAGTATATATTGCTGAACTTGTAACCTAAAGTCTCTCTCCATTTATAATTCATTCTTTCTCTTTAAGGAAGTTATTTCAATATAATTAGATAAAAGACAGAACTGCCTATGCATAAATAGTTGCAAATACAGTTTTATATACATCTCAAACTATATCTGATTTAATGTTCTTCAAAACAAAGGGATCTCTCACTTCCTTAATTTCAAACACCGAAGTATTTTTACATCTCAGAAAGTGGCAAGAATGTAAGAAGGTAAAATGGGAGGTATAATGTTTTTATCCAGAAAAACATATTACATTCTGTCTCAGGGTCAATGATTCTCAAGAATGGCTGAATCCCACATTTGTCAGGGAGGCTGTTTTGGTTTTCAGGCACACTCCCACCTCCTAATGAAAGCAAGCATTTTTTGAGTTCTTTCTATGTACCCGGCAAGTATTAAGTGTTATTCCTATGTTACAGATGGCAAAACTCAAGCGGGGGAAACTAAATAACTCCATAAAGTTCCCTTGCGAGTAATGGAAGAGTTGGAACCCACACCAAGGCAGTCTGGCTCCAGAGCTGGGCACCAAGCTGGCACATCCATCAATATTTCAGGGAAGGTGCCCAGAAGGTTGTATGTTTTTAAAAGTCCTAGAGGCTACTCATGCTCACCTGGGCTTGAGAACCACTGTCCTGGCACATTCTGTTTGAAAGGGCACTTCAAACAGATTGTGGTTCTTTTAACATCTGTACCAGTATCGCACCAAGTCTTAGGCATTTAGGGAAAAGGAGGCCGATGCTTCTGGTTTAATCTGTTTCAGAAAGTTCCTACTCAGCCTCATAAGCATATTATTCTAATAACATAAACAGCATTGATGTGGCAGCAATATACCTCACTTCGGTAATAATAAAGATTATTAACAGTACTAATAATAAGGGCTAACCCTCAATGTGTTCCCCTCATTCTAAGACATCGGGGGAGGTGCTTTATTTACACTCAGTCTCTAATTCCTGAAACACTGTCACCATTGTAAAGATGGCAAAACTGAGGATGCGGAAAAGTTCAAGGTGCAAAGCCTGGAGTTGAACTCACCTGTACTGATTTCAAAGCTTTTGTTATTTCTATTAAATAAGCTTATGGGTATCCTCTTCATACTCTGGGCTTCTAAGAATCACGCCTAAGAAGTCTGCACTTGTGCCCATTTCAAATCAACCCCTTCTTTGTATGGTTCCTTCTATGGTTAAAGTTCTATTTGAGTCCTATGCTTTCTGGAAAAGATAAATGACAATAATTCTCTCCCTTATAGGGCTTTGGAGTTGTAAGGAGAGGATTAACACAATCAGACTCTGGAAGAAAACAAAGAAGAAATCAGTAGGATGTCGAGTGAAGATGCTGAAGAGAATGGCAGTGATGCTGTATAATGAAATATGAATATAGCGGCTTATATTGTAAACTACTAGCTAACATGTCTCCAGCACATCAAAACAAAAACACTCTTCCCTGTGTTAATAATTGTGCCACCCCTTAAGTAATATATGAGAAGACTCAAATAAATAGAAACATATGCACATTTCAGTGGCAAAGTCACCTGGGTGAAATTCCAGAGTGAGAAAGAACTGCCAAAATTAGGAAGTGAGGACTCTAGTCAGCACATGGACACCAAAGCGCCAAATTTAATCATGGCTGAGGCCAGGCCTTTGGTAGAACTTTCAAGGTGTAATAACAAACCACCTTTTATCCCAAGACCCTTTGTCGTGGACTTTCTGTCTGTTGCAACCAAGAGAATCAAACCTAACACAGGCTGCTCTTCAATAAGCTCCTTAAATACGATATTTATTTTAGAAGATATCTCCTTCTGACAGCTACTTCCTCCTATAGTATCAGGAAAAACTGTGATGTGGAGACATAAGATGGAAATCCCAGGAACTCTGTCTCTGATATTCTCATCTGAGCTGAAGAAGGACAATAAAAGTGCAGGTGACAACACCATCTACTTGTCCTATTATCTTCTAGATGAATCCATTTCTTTTTTAAAAATATATTTTTATTGATTTCAGAAAGGAAGGGAGAGGGAGATAGAAACATCAATGATAAGAAAGAATCAGTGATTGGCTGCCTCCTACATGCCCCACACTGAGGATCGAGCCCACAATCTGCGCATGTGCCCTGACAAGGAAATCAACGTGGCCTTCTGGTTTATAAGTTGACGCTCAACCACTGAGCCATGCTGACCAGGCTGCATGAATCCAGTTCTAGCTAAAGCCCTTTCATCTTTTCCCGTAGCCTTTAGCAGAAACTCAGACAGAATCTTACCTGCCAAGAGTTTAGTGGCCCAAAGGGTAGGGTGGTGGTAGGGTACAGAACCCATCTGGCTGCCGACATCTTGTAAGGCGGGCGAGGGGAGCCTGAAGACTCATGTGTGAGAGAGGAGAAAGGCTTTCCCAGATCTCAGATTCAGAAACATACACTAAGCTTCCCATCCTTAGAGCTCAGAAGCAGCCCGGAGCTTCTTAAAAGTTTTCCCTTAAGTTTGGAAACTTTATCATCGGCAGAGGCAGTAAATAAATTCTCCTAGGTGCCACCATTAAGGAGTTAAAGGAACACCCTGGCATTTTCCCTTTCTCTTTGGTATTAAGATAATAAAAGGCACACATTTTAAAACTAATTTACCCTCTAAAAAATTAAAGCATTTTTACCACTGTTTGCTTTTCCAGTTTCTTTAATTTGGGTAATTGCTTAGTAAACTTTCAAAAATATATATTCTGTCTTAAAAAAACAGCCAAATATGACGGATCACCTTCATTTTCATTTCAGATTTGGCATGCTGGACCCAGATTGTGTATTCTTTCCATGGCGCCACACCAGCGTCGGATACTTAATTAATTTCCTTTCGTTTGTGCAGGCTTGCACTTAAAGAGACAGTGTCCCATTTTGATGGCTTGCTTTTGGCTGAAGTTCAAAAGTATCACTTCTTAAATCTTTTTTTTTTCCCTTCAAAACTTCCCAGAGTGCTATATAGAAAAATAAAATAAAATAAAAACACCCTGGTGTTTTTCTCCACCCTCACCCTTCTCTTCACCACCATTCCTTTCCCTTATTTATTCTTCATTTAAGCCAATCTTTCCTTTAAAAGCAAGAGAGAAAGAGAGAGAAGCCATGAAAGAAATCACAAGATGCGGGCGCTCCGGCTTCCTCCTCCTGCCTCTGCTTTCAAAGCCGGTTGTGAGGCTGCCCTTCGGGGCTACGCCAAGCGGTCCAAAGCCTTGGGCATAATCAAAGACTGAACGTTAGAATACTACATTCTGACTGCAAATGAAGACTAAACCCTTCCCATCAGACACTTCCCGCCATCCCTGGGCTAGAAACACTGTTCTTACAGAAGACAGGTGATAGATAACTGGTGCCCCGGGAGTGTAGACGCATGCAGTCTGACGCACGGGAGGAAGCGAGGGGGCTGCGTGCAGTAGAGAAACAGAAACGACTGGTAACTGCAGAGAGCAGGTTTGCAGAGAAGGCTTTTTTCTATCGGAGAGCCCTTCATCATTCAGCACACCAGCCTACTCGAGGGCAGAATTTCCTGGTTCATCTGCACCATGCACCGTGGCATACACTATTACACTATCTTCAGCAATTTTGCAGGCTATGTCCTGAACAATAACCAGAAACAAAACATAATTCTCACAATGGATGGTGGCACGGCGATTCGGTTTGGCCCTGCCTAAATAACCCAGTTGTCTCCCCAAGGTCAGTGGAGGTGGGGTGCAATACTTCATCCCCAGTTTGCAGAAGCATTAATCAAAACGAAGTCTCCTCTGAGTAATGTGTCTTTAGCCTGGTTCTCAACCTCATGTTCCTATTTCATTGTCTCTCTATGGTTATTGGTTTGGGAAATTTCTTTTCTTCCCTCTCCTCTTCCCTCTCTCTCTCTCTCTTCTCATCCCTCTCTCTCTCATTTGTTTTCACTGTGGTAAAATACACATAACATAAAAGTTACCATTTTACCCATTTCTAAGCATCCACTTCATTGGCATGAAGTATCTTCTCATTGCTGTGCAGTCTCCACCTCCTCTCATCTCCAGATCTTTCTCCATCTTCCTAAGCTGAAACAATGCAGCCATCCTTTTCCCGTCTGTCCCTGGCAACCACGTTCTACTTTCTGTCGCTATGAATTTCACCACATAGTCTTGGAACCCTGTGTAAGTGGAGTCGTAAAATATTTTGTCCTTTTATTCCTGGCTTATTTCACTTCACATGATAGCTTCAAGTGTCATCCATGTAGCACTTGTCAGAATGTCCTTCCTTGTTCACACTGAGTGACGGTCCATAGTGTGTGTGCATGTACCACATTTTGCTTCTGCATTTATCCACTGATGGGCACTGGGTTTCTTCCACCATTTGGCTGTTGTGAATGATGTTGCTATGAGCCTGGCAGTACAAGTATCTGTTTGAGTTCCTGCTATCAACTCATCCAAGTATAATCCCAGAAGATATGTGACATCTGGGTCATGTGATCATTCCAAGCATCACTGTCTGAGGAGCTGCACCATTTTCCACTCCCACCTGCGGTGCAGTGCACAAGGGTTCCTGCTGCTCCCCATCCTCATCAGCAAGAATTATCTTCTGGACCATTTTCCTTTTATCACAACATCAACCTGTTGCCTAGCAGTCTGCTAACTGCCCACAACTTCGTCATTTGTTATATTTGAGAGCCTCTTCCCAATGCTACCTACTTAGGATTTCTCGGTTGCTTCTCCCTTCCCGGGCTGACCTAGGAGGCAGATAAAGAAGAGAGGATGCTTGGGAGCCTAACCTCCGAGCTAAACCTGAAATTGCCTTGCAGGGACTGAGAGGAGAGGTTCGGGCTTTTAGAGGCTTGGTGAAATAATTCTTCACTGTAATCCAGCTGTCAGTGGGCAGGAATCAACTCTAAAATCATTTCTACAGCAAAAAAGAAGAAGTGATCAAACTTGGAAGGAATGTTAAAGGAAAGCAATTCCTTGTTGGTGGCCATAAACCAGCATCCCCGGCACCACCTCCTCACTCATCTTTATTGCCCCACAACCCTGGACAATGAGGAACCTACACTTAATATTTCACCTTACCCCTTGGTATTAGCTGTACTGTCTAGTCTATATAATACATATTTTATTACATATATATATATTACATACACACTTGTATATATAATATATATATATACATTCAACATAACAAACAAAATATATTTGAAGTTTGTTCTATTTTTGTTACACTGTTAACAAAATGCAAGACATTTTATATAACCATAAATATATAATATTATGTATTATGATATTATATCTTATTATTCTCTAGCCAGAATCACAACTGTTATGTTTTTCTCCACTGCACTCATCTGATTATCCCGTATGTTTGCGTAAAGTCAGTCTCCCATCTATAGATAGTGAGCTCCGTAAGAGCAGGATTTCGTCTGCCTGCTGAATTCTCAGCCCAGGGTCTGGTTCACCATATGAGCTCACGTATTGCGGAAGGAATAAAACAACTGAAAGGGGTTTCTCCTCAAAATGTCAGAAGAACCTCCTTGACCTTGAAGAACTCCCTCATGAGTCGATCTGCACCTTCCTCCAAATAATACGAATCCTACGGTCATCTGTAAATCTTTAAGCCCAGGAAGACGGATCTGCCCTCTCCCTTGCTGCACTGTTTGTTCGCTTGATGGGGTCAGCCACCGCCAAATGAGTCAGTAATGCTGGAAAAGCCCAGCACCTGACACTTCCCAGGGGCTCGAGGCGGGCATGTACTGAACAGATAAGTGCCTGAAAGAGATCGGAAGAACTGACATGCATTGGTAATTGATCACCAGCCAGAAGGTTGCTTCTGCAAATTTAAATATTTAGTTTTCTTGATGTTATTCTCCCCAGGTTCACCTTTGCTGGCCTTTCCTTTTTCTCTGCTTCTAAAGATTATTTTCCTTTACCTTCCCCTGAGGTGGGAATGTGTTCCGTGGTTGTAAAATATGCCAGCACTTCACATATTTCTCCATATCGAGAACACTCCGAAGGTGCGCACACTTGGTCAGTAGCTGAGGAGGGGAAGGAGGAAGCTGCATGTGGCCCCAGGCTCTTGGTCCTGGGGTTCTACTACCCCAAGTCCAGTTCTGTGGCTCCAGTATGTCCGGTACCAGCCCCAAAGTTAAAGGAATCAATATGTCTGTATACTTGTAACCCATCCAAGGCACATCAGGATTCTGGAGCTCAACATCTGGGCAGCTTCTTCCACCCTCTGATCGATACTATCCACTCACTTTGTAATCACTGCCTAGAGCAGGGGTGGGGAATGTCCGGCCTGAGGGTCGTATTAGGCCTGAGAAATCATTTGGTCTGGCCCTGCCAAGGTATTAAGTAGAGGTGAGTTAATCTAATGTTTGACCAAATATAACAGCTAATTTTTAAGCTGGTAATTTTGTATGGCCTGAGAATGATGTTAAAAATATCCAAATGGTCGCTGGCAGAAAAAAGGTTCCCCACCCCTGACCTAGAGGCTGCTGACTCCCACATCTGTACCTCTATCCAATATCCACCCCTTGCTTGGTTCCCAGGATTCAGGGTCCCATGCACCACCACTGATTGAACGTGCTGTCAGGATGTTTCGCATCTGACAACTCCTCTGTTTAGCATGTGCTTTCCTCCAGCTCTCTCTCTCTATTCATCTTTCAACCTCCATCTCCAGGCACTCCGCTCAGCCAGCCTGGCCATCTTCTCTCCTCCATAGCATCTGCCTCTATTTTAGTTCAAGCCCACGTTACCCTTTGCATGAACCACACAGGCCTCTGCATGAGCCTCCGTTCTTCCCATCCATTCCCACCGACCCAGAGCAGGGCTGGAATCAGCGGTACTGGCTCAGGAGGGTCAACTGTGCTCTTCTCTCGCCAGCTCTGGGCTCGGTGGCATCCCTCCCATCAGCAGTTGGAAATCGGCCGTGGCGGGAGTATTTACATCATGGAAATTGGCAAACACTACAATCAAGACTTTCTGTTTTCAGACAGGGAGTTGTTCAACATGGCCCAGCGTATCAACTGCTCAACTCTATCCTCTCCAGAGAATACTTTATTGAAAACAAAAATTTAGCCATGTCACACAGTTGTTTAAAACACTCTTTGGCTCTTGATTTTCCATAAAGTTAATCCAAGCTCTTAAAATGTCTGAGGAAAGCCCTCCGAGGTATGCTCCCATCTCCTCCGAAAGCCTAAGCTGCTAATCTCCTCGCTCCTGGAGGTGCCTGTGGCCACACTGAACTGCGTGCAGTCTCCTCTTTATCAGGATATGCATGTCTCCGTCAGTTGGCATCTACTGTCCCGGAAGCTTGGAGTGTCTTCCCTTTGATGATCCCCTTCTTGTGAATATCTCTTTGCTCGTAGTTGACTGTACAGTGAGACCCGATTTCCTACAGAAATGCTTTTCTGATCACCCACTAAGCTCGGATAACCACTCGCCCTCTTCTGGGCACCAAGGGCTCCCCTCTTTCTATGTCTCTATCTGCACTTCCTGTAGCATTTTCTATTATAACTGCGAGTCTGAGTCTCCCCTCCCATACCCCCTACAAACTGGGAGGGACTTGAGAGCAGGAAGCATATACTAATATATTCAACTTTAAACCCCTAGTTCTTTGTTTTCTGTTTTTATTTATTATTATTTTTTATCTTTATTGTTGAAAGTATTACTATTTATTATTATTTTTTATCTTTATTGTTGAAAGTATTACATATGTCCCATTTTTCCCCCACTGGCTCCTTCTAGCCCGCCCTCACCCCCACCCCACCCCAGGCCTGCACCACCCTAATACCTGTGTCCAGGGGTTATGCTTATATTCAAACAAGTTCTTTGGTTTATCACTTCCCACCCACCCACCCTCTCCCACCTTCCCTTTAAACCCACAGTTCTTTACCAGTAACTCACAGATATTTTAAACCCAATGTATGTTTACTGTATGTAAAAGCACATGAATAAATTAAGTGAATAAATGAATGTGGGATGTGACTATCACTACATATAACATTCAAAATAATACTGAATCTGAAACTCATACTTTCTCATTTACTAATTGGGGTTCCTTCATTACAGGGGGATAGAGGAGCTGCTTGGATTCCAGCCACACTCCTACGGAGGGTCCTTGCCAGAGACTGTTATACATATGCTCTTGGGAGGATCATTCCCTTTTCAATGTTGCTCTATGTTCCATGCCTCTGGCTTGACCATAGCCAACCTCCAAATAAACTGGCCACTCAGTTACAATTAGGAAATGTGTATGACGGGGTGTGTGTGTTTGGGGGGAACAGGGGGAGGAGAATAAGGGAGGAGGCTGTGAAATAGACAGAAGGGTGTTGGTAAACTCCTGGTTACCAAGGTCAACAATATTTGTTTTCTTTCTCCCTGATCGGGAGCCAAGCTAGCCAGAGGACTCTGTTTAAAATGCATTATACAAGGTTGTATTGAACAGGTTTTTAGAACTGGTGTTCTCTTCTGCTATTTTTATGTTAAAATATATTAAGTCTCCTGTACATTAGGTACTCCTGTGAGTTTTGAAATGCAGTACTTGCAGTTAGCAAAAGAGGCAAAACATTCATTTCTAAGAGAGAACATTTCTTGAGTAACTTTGTCAAGAAGCATAGGTGAGTGTTTTCTGAGCTGGAGCTCAACCGGTGGAAACTAAACATTTAACAATAACCTTTTCCTTTCTGGGAGAGAAAAAAAAAGATAAGGCTTTCAGGAGACTTTGCAATAACAAAAAGAACTGCTTTTTCTCTATCTTTATTTCTTTTCTTTAAAAGTCCCAAAGTAAGTACTGAAAGAGGTAATTCCATGAGTATGCATGAGATATATTTCCTTCATTAATATGCATTTACTGTTAGAGAGGGTATCAGTGTATTGTCTTGCAACTAAGTTCAAAGCCATAAAGAGAAGCCACTGGTTAAATTCAGAATTGATATGAGTTTGCTGATGTGTTGCAAGCATTCTGAAACAGCGTGATGAAGGATTTTCTCCCTACTACGCCCACAAGACCACCACCACCATCAGCAGTACCAAGAACCATCTGTCTGCCCGCAGCACTACCAAAAAGGTGACATTTCTTGCAAGCTTGGCATTTTCAAAAACTCTGCCTTGGACCACAAAAATTATGCTGAGCTCCCCAAAAGAAATGAAGTTGTTTTTACTTTTTCCTCATCTTGCTCCTTTTGCCTGACTAGTAACAGGAAGTTCTTGGAAGCGTCCCAGAGAATGGCTGGTCTTGTAAGACTCCCAAACCAATCTTGTAGGCGCCACAGTCTTGGCACATTTGAGGTATGGGTTTCAGAGGCACCTGCACGGCCCCTTTCAACCAAACTTCCCATCACCGAGTCTCAGAAATTCCCCTGTTGTTTATTAGTCATGAGCCTGAGTTGGGGGGTGGGGCGTGAGAAGGGGATTTATACAAAAAAACTACAAGTCTTGCCCCAGGTGATCTTGGGCACTGATTGTACCAGAATATGTAGAAAATGCCTCTGTCATATCTGAAAAGTCTGTGGTCACATTAGGGCCTTTCCTTGAACCCGGAGGTCAAGCTACAACCTGTTCTCTATTTGGAATCTATCCTCCTGACGAATAAAATGTACAGTAGGAGGGGGGGAAACTCGTGGCATGACACCTCATTAGTCACTATGGGCAGATCCCTTTTTCACCTCGGAGCTCCTCGCAGATGATTGGTGAGGCAGCTCACGCACATTCCTGCTTCCCTCCGCACCAAGCAACCCTAAGCCCTGGGGCCTCTTCCTTCTCCTTCTCCACTGCGTGGTTAGGTCTCTGAAGGGTCTGGAGACAATACGAGAACCACACTGATTACTTGCAGGAGTGCCTTCCCCCGTGGCTGGAGCTAAATGGGCTGTACCTGATGTTGTCCTGAAGCTGGCCATTGCATCAGGACCTTGCGGGTAGCGTGAGGGTTGCTAGGAGAAAGGACAGACTCGCCGGTCATTGGCGCGGGCTGCAGTAGCCATAACGGTCAGGTAATTCACTAGGCTGGGGAAAGGGAAGGGGCTATGGCCACGTGGTGCTCAGTTTTGCTCTGTTCTTCCTTTTCTTCCTCCTGTTACTTTCATTAAGTTCACAGTAGTTGAAATTCCGACTCCTCACTAAACACATGCATGGATTTCTATGAAAGCACCCCAAGCCCACAAAATAGATTCCATATTCAGCTCAGTGATGTTTGCAAATCTACCATTAAGTCATTTATTATTTTGAGTTAACGTCGCATGGCTCCTTGGAACAAAAATGTTTAGCAAAACCTATCAAGTAATATCCATAATTTCACATTAGTACAAATCAGTAAATCGATCACTAGCTAGTGATAGAGAACAATTCACGGAGAGTTTATCTTGTCCCTGAGATTGCTTGAAGCGCCTTATGGGCAGTAGCCAGTTAAACACTTAACAAAATCTCAAGAATGGTAGTCCTGTTGGTTGCTTTCTGAAACCTTTTCTAAGTGATTCCCTTAACCATTGCGGGCAGATCACAAGCATTCTTGTGTTTTCCTATTACACGGTGTTTTACATAAACGTTAAGGGCACGCCTTAAAATTAAATACCCATTGCATTCTGAAGTTATTTATTACATGTTCCTACAAGTTAATGTCTTCTTTTTTTAAAAATATATTTTGTTGATTTTTTTTTTTTTTAGCAAAGAGGAAGGGAGAAGGATAGAGAGTTAGAAACATTAATAAGAAAGGAACATCCATCAGCTGTCTCCTGAACACCCCCTACTAGAGATGTGCTTGTAACCAAGGCACATGCCCTTGACCAGAATCGAACCTAGGACCCTTCAGTCCGCAGGCCGATGCTCTATCCACTGAGCCAAAAGAGATAGAGAACAAGTTAATATCTTCTTAAAGTATGATACTCTATAAAACGTTTTTTGTACTCGTTGAATAGAAACTTATCTGGTCACTGGGTAAAGCTAGCAATAAAACTACTTGTGCACAGTATGTTAAGATAATCATTCCTCTTTTTGGTGTTGATTTGAGCATGGGCATGTGACCAAATTCTATTCAATAAGACAGAAAGGAAGTTTGCTGAGTGGCTTTTAGGAATAACATCCTTACTCCTAAAAAGGATGTACAAGAACCAGACCATCTTTCTTCTCACATCACACCAATGTTCCTGGGTGTGAAGTCTGCAGTTAATGCAACCACACTGCCATCAGGAAAATGGACCAGCAGAGAGATAGGAATTAACAATGACTGGCTGAAAAGGGTGAAGCGATTGAGAACTACAGATTGATTGCTACAAATAGTCCTAAGTACAACACAGGGAATCTATATAGATATATATAAAAGCCTAATTGACCAAATGACCGAACGACCGGTTGACCGGTCACTATGATATGCACTGACCACCAGGAAGCAGATGCTCAATGCAGGAGCTGCCCGCTGGTGGTCAGTGTGCTCCCACAGCGGGAGTGCCACTTGGCTGACTGACCCCTCCTGGCAGCCCACCAGCCCAGCAGCAGCCACTCACTCCCTCAGTAATCCTGCAGGTCCAATCTCTGGAGAAAGGACCAGGCACCTACAGACTGGCACCGCCAGCAGGATCCCAACAGCGCTGCCAGCCTCCTGAAAGTCAGCCTCAGGCATCGCAGCCACTTCCCCTCCCTAGATGCTCCATAAGGAAAAAATGATATAAAAGTGCTGCCAGGTGGCTCCTGACAATCGGCATGAAAGTCGGCTGGACTGATCTGGATCCTGGGTCAACAAGGGCATCCCACTGCCTGCCCTGCCCGGAGGGCCAGTTGCATCCCACACTCCCCATACCCCCTCAGGACAGGCACCAGACACAGGGCTCAACTGGAGAGCACCGCTATGGTGGCACAAGCCTCTCCCAACTAAGACTGACTGGGCACAAGCCTGCAGCAGGCACAGCAGGGCTGGGATAAGCAGGAGCAGCAGGTGGCATTGGACTGCTGGCTTCAGCCCAATACCCGCAGGCCAAGCCAAGGGACCCCACCCCTGTGTGAATTTGTGCACCAGGCCTCTAGTATACTCAAGAATACTGTAATAACTGTAAGTTGCCAGGTGAGTACTAGAAATACTGGGGTAATACCTTTTTCAAAAATATATTTCTTTATTCATTTCAGAGAGGAAGGGAAAAGGAGACAGAGATAGAAACATCAATGATGAGAGAGAATCATAGATTGGCTGCCTCCTGCACACACACACACACACACACACACACACACCACTGGGGATTGAGCTTGAAACCCAGGCATGTGCCCTTGGCCGGAATCAAACCAGGGACCCCTCAGTCCACAGGCCGATGCTCCATCTACTGAGCCAAGCCAGCCAGGGCTGGGGTAACACTTTTTAAAGTAGATGACTGTCTAACCACTATACTGTATACCAGAAATTAATACAAAATACTATTGAATGTAAATGGTAATTGAAAAAAAAATGTTTAATTGAGTCCTGAGTGGCACTATTTAGTTATTGATGATACTTCACCTGGTACCAAACTACTTCCCTGACTCTACCTGTGTGAGGTAATGAACGTCATTCCTGAGTAGGCCAGTTTGAATTGGGGTTTCCTGGTACTTTCAGCAGAAGGTATTCTAACAGATACAGTGAGCTCAGTAATGCTGTTGCCCCCATTCTACCACTGAAGAAATTGAGGCTCATAAAGGAAAGCTGAGTTTCCATGGCCTCCCAAGTTAGCAAGTGATGAAGCAGAGCTTTGAACTAAGCAGTCAGATTTCCAATCACATACTCAAACCTACATGCTCTGCTCTAATCGTATTAGAGAACAACATGTCAAAGAAAACAGCTGCCCGAGACTGGTTCCTGGGGTCAATTAGAGCAATATCGGGAGATGCTGGGGCACTCAGAGCCCTTGAGGCTCTCGGGTGATTAAAACGTTTGGTGCTTTCTTGCAAGCCCTATACAATTGTTTCAATAATTCAACTCAGTGATCGGTCATTGACCCCATCGGGCACTTTCCCACAGCCTCCCAGCTCTCTGCTTCACAGCAAAGCACACAGACATGCCAAGCACTGTCTATGAAAAAGGGGGCATTATAAGATAATGGCTACAAAATTACTTTCCTTTGGGGACATAGTGAAGAATAATTCATTCTAACAGGGGATGAGTCTCTGCATCCATTTTTCTCATTCATGAATCAGGCTAGTCAAGAATCTCTCTCTGTGCCACCCATCTGTGTCACTTGATCCCAAATGCAATTAAGCATTCCGATCTTTTATTTCTTCCCCTAAGCCTGGTTCAAGTCAGTGCTCGCCAAGGATGCAGGCTATCTTGCCAAGGCTCCGGGAGAAGGAATGGAGTCCGTCTCCTTCAGTCACCTGATGGCCTTGTCTAATATCGCTGTCTGTGAAACTAACTATAAGCAGACTGGAACTAAAAGCAAAATCTTTACCCTCATTTATTAATCAACCATTTAAACAAAGTCTTTACTCTGGTTTCAAGCTCTTCCTCTATGTAAATGCAAATATCTTTCAAGATTATGAAGTTGATACTGAATTTTTACCTAAAAATGTATAGGTTTTTAGATAAATGCATATGTAATACTTTCAGCAATAAAAAAAATCGATAAATAAATAAATAAAAATGCATAGATTTGTCACTAATCGTTTACTCAGTGCTTCTGCTCCCCAAGGAGCCAGTCTGCTTCAAGCTATTTGATAGGAGAGACTGGCAGGACCCCGGTGGCAGCAATGTGGTTATCTCCCTGATAGAGCTATATAAGAAAGACCCCACCATAACACCATTATCCTATAGAAAAAAAAAGCTGATTTGCAAATCGACCCAAGGGTGGAATGACCGGTTGCTATGATGTGCACTGACCACCAGGGGGCAGATGCTCAACGCAAACTGCCCCCTCGAGGTCATTGCACTCCCACAGGTAAAACACCACTCAGCAAGAAGCCAGGGTCACAGCTGGGGAGTGCAGTTGTTATAGCAGGAGCCCCTCCCACTTCTGAGGCAGTTGGACATCTCCTGAGGGCTCCCAGACTGTGAGAGGGCACAGGTCAGGCAGAGGGACCCCCAGAGTACACGAATTTTGTGCACCAGGCCTCTAGTTAAATATAATAGGAAACTAGAGGCCAGTGCACAAAATTCGTGCAAGAGGATGTGTGTCCCTCAGCCCAGCCTGCCCCCTCTCCAATATGGGACCCATCAAGCAATGTCCGACTGCCCATTTAGGCCCAATCCTCCCAGTCAGACATCCCTCTCACAATCCAGAACTGCTGACTCCCAAATGCTTGCTCTAACTGCTTTTGCCTGCCAGCATGATCACCCCCTAACCATTCTCTGCCAGCCTGATTGATGCCTAACTGCTCCCCTGCCAGCCTGTTTGCCCCTAACTGCCTTCCCCTGTGGGCCTGGTCCCACCCCCAACTACTCTCCCCTGTAGCCCTGGGTCTCCCCCAACTGCCCTTCCCTGCAGGCCCAGTCTCCCCCAACTTCCCTCCTCTGCAGGTCTGGTCCCCCCACAAATGCCTTCCCCTGCAGGCTTGATTGTTCCCAACTGCCCTCCCCTGCAGGCCTGGTGCCTCCCAACTGCCCTCCCCTGCTGGCCATCTTGTGGTGGTTATCTTGTGTCCACATGGGGGCAGCCATCTTATGTGTTGGAGTAATGGTCAATTTGCATATTATTCTTTTATTAGATAGGATAGAGGCCTGGTGCATGAGTGGGGGTAAGGGCAAGCTGGTTTGCCCTGAAGGGTGTCCTAGATCAGGATGGGGGGTTCCCTTGGAGAGTGGGCGGCCTGGGCAAGGGGTCTGTGGTGGTTTGCAGGCCAGCCATTCCTTCCCCCTCTCACCCCCCCCCCCACCACTGGTGACCCAAACAGAGGCCTTGGTATCTGGGATTTATTTATCTTCTATAATTGAAACTTTATAGCCTTGAGCAGAGCCAAGCCTCCTGCTTGCTCCATGGCCAGTCTTTTTTGTTGGGATTTATTTATCTTCTATAATTGAAATTTTGTAGCAGAGACCAAGGCAGGCCAGGGCTACAGGAGCTTGGCTTCCTCCATCGCCCAGGGCAACCCAAGCCTCCTGCTCTCTCCAGCTCCGTGGCTGCTGCCATTTTTGTTGAGATTTATTTATTTTCTATAATTGAAACTTTATGGCCTTGAGTGGTAGTAGGCCAGTCAGGATGTGCAGAAAGCTTGGCATCCTCCATTGCCAGGGAAGCCCAAGCCTCCTTCTTGCTTCATGGCTGCAGTCATCTTGGTTGGGTTAATTTGCATACTTGCTCCTGATTGGATGGTGGGCCTGGCTTATGGGTGTAGTAGAGTGATGATTAATTTGCTTATTACTCTTTTATTAGATAGGATGATGTCTTTTTGTGGGGCCATGTGAGTCAATGGCTAATTGATAAACTCTCTCCTACCTCACATATAATTATTTTCTGTGTACTAAATATTCATTTTTACCAAAACCTAACTGAACACAGAAGGAGAAAAATTTGAGCTTTAGAGATGTTTATTCCGAAGTAAGGTTTACATCAAATTGTTTTTTAATGTATATTTTTATTGATTTTTTTATAGAAAGGAAGAGAGAAGGATAGAGTTTTAGAAAATCATTGATGAGAAACACCAATCAGCTACCTCCTGCACGCCCCCTACTGGGGATCGAGCCTGCAACCAAGGTCCATGCCCTTTGACCAGAATTAAACCTGAGACCCTTCCTTCAGTAGGCTGATGCTCTATCCACTGAGCCAAACCAGCTAGGGCCATCAAATTGCTTTTAAAAATATTCATTCTTTAACCAGGGACTGTACTAGTATATGCAAATATGCATCATTCATGGACACAGACAATAGTGTAGTAAAGGCTTGGGAGAGGTGGGTGAGGGGGGAAAAAACAAATAAGCAAAGGAGGCATCTGTAATACTTTCAACAATAAAGATAAATTTAAAAAGAGATATAAATAAAAATACGCCTCCTCAATTTTAGAAGCACCCTTCTCTGGAGGAGGAGATGGGCTGGCCACATTTGAGCCCTCAGACCTAAGTCCAGAAAAAACTCCTCTCATAAATGGTCATTGAGAAGCCTTTCTTCGCACATTATATGTCAAAGAGCTTTTTAAAGCGCTGTTCCAAATGCGAGCATGTAGAAATGCACAGGCCCGTGTCACAGAAAGCCATCAACACTCTCGCGGAGCCATATGCCTGCTCTCAGGGGACCCGAAACTATTCCATTATACTGAAAGCCTGTGGAATGTAAATCCAGGGGCCTGAAATGCTGTATATTTTTCAAGAAATACAAAGTGGAAGCCACTGAGTCCACTGACTCACCAAAAGAATGGATTGTTTCATCTGCATAAATGAACTGTCAGAAACAATGGCCACATAGCAGACGCATTTGCTGCTGTTCCCCAAAGAGGAAAAGCCTCGATCCCAAATAAAGCTGCATCCTTTTTACAAAACTTGCGCACAGAAGCATGGGGGTGGGGGGAAGGAGAAAGCTTGATTTATACTCTAAAATCAGACAGCATGGGTTAGAACTACGCAGCTCAATTCTTTGGTAACACACAGAAAGATATCTGCTCTCTGCCTTTAGGATGCAGAGGGGTGAGCTCTCTCAGTGCTGCCCCTGTGGTTCTTTGAGTCAATCTGCCAAAGCACACCGTGAATTACATCTAGTTTTATTTTATTATTCCTTTTTTTAGTCCCTTTTTGCCACGTTTTTTTACTCTTAATGTTTTCATCCTCCACTTTTACTCTCTCCCTTTATTTTGGATGTAATTCAAGGTGGGCTTTCACTATGAAATATTCAGAACACTCAGAAAGTTATTGGGGAATGACCTAGGAACAACTTTCTTAAAGATCCTCAAGTTCCATACGAAGGTCAGCAGGGAGTTCATCTACTAGAGGACACTTCGATTCCTCAAGGCTTTAATGATGCCTGTTCCCTTTTGAGTCAGTTGTTTTTGCTTCTACCTCTTCAAATCTTCTCCGTCAGCTTAGGTAAACTCATTCTCTCCTCTCTGTTTATTATTGAGAAGAACAGATCCTCTGTCTATAATCTCAAAACACTTATCAAGTCACACGATGTTGTGGGAGTTTGAATGGAAAGGACTAGGTGTCAATAAAGATGAAGTGGATTGAAAGAGAGTAGGGAAAAGGGAAAGGGATGAGGGTGATATTTGACTTTTAGAAGTCAACTTTTATGTACACATAACCCACATCTAAATCCCAGCACGTTTTCTGCTTTCTTTCCATTCTCACGCTCATGTGAGCTATA
This sequence comes from Lasiurus cinereus, assembly GCA_011751065.1. Lineage (NCBI taxonomy): Eukaryota > Metazoa > Chordata > Mammalia > Chiroptera > Vespertilionidae > Lasiurus > Lasiurus cinereus. The sequence continues at coordinate 1,896,290 of JAAGEH010000427.1, forward strand.
TCCCTAGAGCCCTTTCTTGTTCTTAATGCCATGACCATCTAGCATATCGAACTTGGTTTTTTAATATATGTCATTAATTTCAGAGAGGGAGAGAAAGACAGAAACATCAGTGATGAGAGACTCGCGGATGGGCCGCCTCCTGCAAGCCCCACACTGAGGATCAAGCCCACAACCTGGGCATGTGCCTGACCAGGAATTGAACTGTGACCTCCTGGTTCATAGGTTGATGCTCAACCACTGAGCCACGCCAGTTATGCTAGAATATTTAACTTCTTACTGGGCTCCCTCCACTATTTATCTTTTTTCCTACTAACTACTGATTATTTCACACCATCTACATTATTTCTCTTAAATTCCATGCACAGCAATTTAGTAATTCAAATGCAGAGAGTCTGATAGCAGATGACGCTGCCTCTTCTCACAATAAAGTTGAAACACACACACCACAAAATAATCCTTTCTTGACATTCACAGAGGGGGTTAGGATTCTGTACTTCTTTCACTTATCAAATTTCCAAAAGCTAACATACTTCATGCTCCTACACACAAGCAAATTCCAGACAGAGGAGTCAGTGCCCACACATAGGGAAATGGATGCCCAGCAGGATACATGTATCTTGGATTTGTGCTCTTTTTTTTATGTGTGGGACTTGGAAAAAGCACGTTGAAATGTTTTCCCCCTCATAACACTTTAAGATTTTAAGTCATGTAGGACTGAGCCAGATATGTGCCATGCAATATACACACCAGTACCATGGTTGACCCTACCTTTCGCCAATTTCAACTCATTCGTTTGGAGACTCTGGTTCAGGACTTGATTGTCCTCAGAGACTTTTCTTAGCAAGAAACACGCCCAGGGCTTTCCTAGGTGGTGTGGTAGACCACCTCTGTCAAGGGGAGCTAGGCTGTTGAATATTTATTACCAAGGAGATGAGAGGTCCTTTCCTCGTCTTTGTTTTATTTAACATGCTCTCATCTGATATCTCTTACAGGAAATTTATTTGTACAGAGATATCAGGCTACTAGACTGTGAAGTTCTGAAATCCGTGATCCTATCTTACTCCAATATCCCTTGAACTTTCTGCACTGTTCTGTATGCAGCAGATATTCCGTAATTTCCTTTTAAATTCAACTGGGACATAAAATGTAGAAAAATTCAAATAAACGTCCAAAATTTTTTTATGGTGAGGCCATGAGAAGTTCTCTGGTTTTCAAATCTAAATGAGTGATAGAAAAATATTTACAAGACAAGAATGTTTGTGGATAAAAACTTAGACTGAATTTTATTTCTGTAAAAATCCTTATCGATGCACCTTAGGTATTTTGAGCCAAACCTAAACCTAGCATTGAAAATACTGCCTTAATAGAAATACTTTGTGGTTTGATACCTCAGCAATTTTCCAATGGGGAAAAAAAAAGAAATTTCACCAACTACACATTCATATGTGAAAAGTAATTTAAAGTGATTTGATAAACTACATGCCATAAATAGTTTTAAGGAAAAGGGGCACATAAAATCAGATATTGATATTTTGTAACTCCAAAATAATACTGATGACCAAAAATAGTATTTATCAGCATATTCCATATATTTTCAGGAAGCAATATTTACTATAGCTTCTTTCCCAAAAGAGACACACAGATAGCCAACAGATATATAAAAACAGGCTCAACATCACTAATCCTGAAGAAATGAAAATCAAAACCAAATGAGTAATCGCCTTAAACCTGTTAGGATAGTTACTGCCAAAAAGTCAAAAGATAAATGTTGGTGGGGTACAGTGAAAAGGGAACCCTTATACACTGTTGGTGGGATTATAAATCGGTACAGTCATTACAGGAAATGGTATGGAAATTCCTCAAAAAATTAAAAACAGCACTACCATATGATCCAGCAATCCCACCTCAAAATATATATCCAACAGAAATAAAATCACTATCTCAAAGAGATATGTGCAACCCATGTGTACTACAGCCTTATTCACAGTAGCAGGATATGCAAATAACCTGAGTGTCTGTGCACAGATGAAAGACAATGATATATATATATATGTAAATTACTTTTATATATAAAACTCATCCTTAGAAAAAAAGAAATGTATAATTTGAGACAGCATGGATTAACCTAAAGGACATTTTATGGTAAGTGAAATATATGATAAATAGAAGGAAAAATACTGTATGATTTCACTTACATATGGAATTTTAAAAAGTAGAATTCATAGCAACAGAGTAGAATGGTGCTTACCAGGGGCTGAGGGATGGGGAAAAGGGAAGACAGTCAAAGGTTACAAATGTTAAGTAATAAGATGAACAAATTCTGGAGGCCTAATATAAAAACAACATGGTGACTACAAATGATAATGAATTGTGTACTTGAAATTTTCTAGAAGAAGAGAGCTCAAGCATTTTCACTGCACGGTGACAAAAGGTAACTATGTGAATGTTAATGAGCTTGATGGTGGTAATCATTCCACAATGTGTGTGTGTGTATGTGTGCAATCTTAGACTTCCCACCTCCAGGGCAAACCTAAACCTAGCATTGTTGTTTAAGCCAGCCAGCTTGTGATATTTTATTATGGCAGTCTCTGCAAACTAATAGAGTTGATGCGATGAAGTTTCTAAACACACAGGGAAAAAAACCCAAGGTAGTTTAAAGAAACACAGGAATGGAGGGAGGGAGGGGTGGGAAGAAAGAAGAGGAAAAGGAAGAAAGGAAAGAAAGAAGGAAGAAAGGGAGAGGGGAGGGAGGGAAAGAAAGAAGGGAAAAAGGAAGGAAGGAAGGAAGGGAAGGAAGGAAGGGAAGGAGGGAGGGAAGAAAGAAGGAAAGGAGGGAGGAAGGAAAACAGTTCATAGTGATATAAATATTTAACTTGAGTGGAACAAATATAGTGAGAGATGGACTAAAGTGATACTGCTTGGGTCTGCATTTCAAAGGATAGAAATTGAAGATTGAGGGACATGGACTCCATCTGGTAGACAACAGGGAGCCACTGAAGGTTTTGGAAGAACAGCATGACATGATCAGGCCTTAGAGTTCTGCAATTAATCTAGCAGCCGCACATAGGTTGACTTGTAGTGGGAAGGAGGAGGAGGTGAGAAAGCAAATTGGCAGAAAAAGAGGCAAGGGCATCTGAGTGACAACAAGAATTAACATGAGGAGACAGAGGCAAAGAAAGATTATAGAAACAGCAGTAATAGAACTTGACGTAAAAAAAAAATGAAATCCTGAAACCATCCAATTGGCTGCACCTAACTTTAAAGCGCCTAACTTTTTTTTTTCTTTTTAAATTACACAAATCCTTAAAACATGGGATTGGTTTCAACCTGTTGTAGTTAAGCCCTCTTGCAGGGTCATTACTCAGGTGTAATTTTCCCTCCTCGATTGGTGTGTGAGAGGGAACAAAAGAGAAAGGGCGTCTGAGTCCTCGGTTCCCTGTTTCTGGATGCCTTCTCCCTGCAAAGTGGAACATCTGCTTCCCATCAGCCACAGATGTGGCCGCTCTGCAGCGTGGCCCAGGGACGCAAGGCCGCAGCAGAAGCCTAACATCTCATCCATCAGGAGCTTCTCGACAATCTTCCGACCGTGGACAAGGTGTCTCCAAAGACACCTCCCACTCTCCCTTGTCTGTCTCCGTGTGGGCCCATCGGTGACCGGGCTCTGAGCCTCGCAGTGTTGTTCTTGTCCCCCTTCCAGCTGGTTCCTGCGAGATCTCATCAACATCCGGGCCCTCTCTTCAAAGAGAGGAGTGCATCTCAAGGGTGGGAAAGGAGAAGAATCCCATTGCAATGCAATCCAAGGGCATCTCTGGCCCGCCTCTCCCAAGAGTGGTTCAAGATCAACGTGCTGTGCCAAATAAAGAGAGGACCTCATGGGGGAGGGGGGAAATGAAACGTGAGGAGGAAATGCAGTCAAATGAAGTGAGTTTCACTCGCTCTCTCAGCAGCAATGAGCAGTCCCAAAGCTGAAAGGCCATTTCATGCCCACCCTTCACATCAAAGTCGTTCAAACTGCAGGGGGATATTAACCCGACAGCACTGAAGCATTGAGAATAGACAGCTCCTTCTACCCGCCACAGGCCTGGAGGATCCCTCCCCTAGTCCACTCCCTGTTCAAACGGCAATTTGGGAGAAAAACACTTCTCCCAGAAACCTCTTGGCTGAGCCAGCGATTCCTAAATCAATTAAGCCTGCAAATATTTATTGAGTGCCTACTAGGAGCTATTCTAGGTGGTAAGGACATGGTGGAAAACAAAACATAAAAACCCTGGCCATCTTGGCACTCACACTTAAGAGGGTAAGACAGACACAAAGAAAACATCAAATTTAGAGCAGGTTAAGCAGTGACAAGTGATCCATACAAAAATAAAGCAGGCTAGAAGGTAGGGGGTGTTGAAGGAAGGGGGTGCATTTTTATATGGGGTGTTCCAAGCAGTCCTCACTGGGAAGGTAAAAGAGTCAATGGTTGAGCGAAGTAAGTACCTTTTTTTAAAATATATTTTATTGATTTTTTTACAGAGAGGAAGGGAGATGGATAGAGAGTTAGAAACATCAATGAGAGAGAAACATCGATCAGTCGCCTCCTGCAAACCTCCTTCTGGGGATATGCCCACAACCAAGGTACATGACCTTGATCAGAATTGAACCTGGGACCCTTCAGTCCACAGGCTGACGCTCTATCCACTGAGCCAACCCAGTCAGGGCAAAGTAAGTGCCTGGAGAAGAAAATTCCAAGACGACGGAGAAGCAAAGGTAAAAGGCAGGAGGATGCCCACAGAGCTCAAGGGACCAAAGGGCAGCTGTGGTCCAGTGAGAGGCTGAAGCGGGGTTGAGCAGGTACCAGAGAGACTATGAGGCTGTCATCTGACGTGGACCTTTTTGACAGAAGGAGGAGGGAACACATCACCAGGTTTGAGCAGAGCGCTGGCATAAAACAGGGTGGGGCCAATGCAGGTTTATAGTCATGAATCCGAGAAACACGGAAATGATTCATGTATTATTGTGTGTTAATTATCGTATTATTTTCCGACTATAAATCTACATTTGCTCCATCCTGCATGATTGAAGGTTTAGCAGGATCGCAGTGACTGCTGTGTTGAGGATACCCCAAGTATTAAAAATTGGCAAGCCGAAGCCGGTTTGGCTCAGTGGATAGAGCCTTGGTCTGTGGACTGAGAGGTCCCAGGTTCGTCTGGTCAAGGGCATATACCTTGGTTGCGGGCACATCCCCAGTAGGGGGTGTGCAAGAGGCAGCTGATTGATGTTTCTCTCTCATCGATGTTTCTAACTCTCTATCCCTCTCCCTTCCTCTCTGTAAAAATCAATAAAATATATTAAAAAATAAAAAATAAAAAAATAAAAATTGGCAAAACGCATGGCAGACCTGTAAGTCAGAGGCACCACAAGCCATGTGAAAGAGAAAGGGTGTGAAGCCAACCTAAAACACATGCATAACTTATAAGGCACCCTGTGCAGGAATGTCCTCAAAGGGTAACTCTCAGGGTAGGAAAGGGAGATGTATCTTTGCATGTCAGCACTTCCGTTTCCTAAATGCAGTGAGCCACATTCTGCTCTTCTCTCCTTTAACTAGGAAATGATTTACTCCCCTCCTTTTGCTTGGCGTTGGGAAAGAAGTTTGCATTTTTCTTTTTCTTTTCTTTTTTCTTTTTTTTTGGAAAGTCGATAGCCTTATTTTTCCCACCATCGCGCATGCTGCAGAACAGATTTCGGATATCTGGGTGATCCTAGCCCTGCTTTGATTGCATGTCCCATAGGCTTGTTGTGATTAGGGAGGGCAGAGGGAACCCAGTGGGTCCCATGTACATGCGCTATCCCTGCTTTTGAAGGAAAATGAAAACGCTCTATCCTCACAGAGGACATCTGGTAGAATTCAAGATTAAGTTACCAATGGTTATGAAGGCCAATTATTTGACAAATGATGCCCACTGAAATGAGGTTGTGGTTTCACTACCTGGTAAAACGGTACTGATTGCTGTAAATCTCACTTATCATGGGATCCTCGATAGGTATGACATGCACATGGAACGGAAATGGCTGAAGGGGGTTTCTTGTGTAGAGGGGAATGGAAGTACAGAGTGTAGGAGAAATGAGAGAAGAGGGATAATTACTTCCTATATCTCTCTCTTGCTCTCCCAGTAAGGGAATGTTACGTGTCATATCTGAAACCCCAATGCCTTGGTGATACTAAAAATAAGAGTAGTAGTAAAAATGGTCATAATTTATTGTGCTTTTGCTTTGTTTGTTCACTTGTTGTGGGGATTTTTGTTGTTGTCGTTGTTTTGTGTTTCTGTCTTGTATTTGGGCCATCTTCTATAAGGTTTCTCGAGATCTTCACTAACTAGAACTGTCAAAGACCCAGAAACATGGAGAACAGTATTTTGCTATCCAGGTGTACTGTTATATCTCTCCATTATGTTTTCTTTACCAGTCTTCATTATATTAATTCCAGACACAGGAGACCTTGGGAACTGCCCTCAAAAATCACATGTATTAAAGGATGGCCAATGGGAAAAGAGATAAGGAGCCGGCCTCTACCAACAAAAAGGGGAGACTGATCATAGCCAGACTGACTCGGGGCCAAGGCCATTCTGCATCCAGAACCACATCCTCATGTCACAGAAGAATGAGTTGAAGACCAGTTTTGCCAGCAGACTCATCTGTAAGATGCTGGAAGGCCCTGCCAGTGCTGGCCCGGAGTCTGGGAGATATCCTCCTTTTCCCAAGAAGCAGATCCCTGAGCATGATCTGCCAATTCCATGGATTACTCATGAGCCGCTCCTTTCTGCAAAGGAGCTGCCTCGCTGGTGATTTACTGGGCGCAGATTTTTCCCTCCCCAGTGATGGATCTCCACAGGCCTTTCCTCCCCTTACCGTCACCTTACCTGAAGAATGTGGGTAATGCCTCAAATTCCTCCATATAAAAGGTTGATATTTGGTGCTCTATATCTGGTCTCAGAAATTATCCCAGTTTGACTAGCCTACACAAAACCTTTTATGGGCCATTTCAATATTACCACTATCAAAACTCCTACAGCTCCAGGAAGTTCACACCAACACAAGGAAATCAAGTGTTAGGCTACGAATCCAGCCTAAATAATTTCCCTCTGGGAAGGTGAACTGGCAAGATTGCTTTGAATGGACTATCAGGAATAACAGAAACGGATGCTACACACACACCTGTGTTTTTACAAACAGCAAGTGGGAATGGATTCTCTTCACTTAAGGACAGTAAAAGGATAAAAACAAAAACAACCAAATGGGACAGAAGGACGGGGGACCAGGTAGCTCAGCTGGTTGGAGCACCAAAAGGTTGCAGGTTCAATCCCTGGTTGGGATAGGTATGAGAGGCAACCAACCAATTCATGTTCCCCATGTTTCTCTCTCTCTCTCTCTCTCTCTCTCTCTCTCTCTCTCTCTCTCTCTCTTCTTTCTCTCCCTTCCTCTCTCTCTAAAATCAAAAAACTTATCCTCAAATGAAAATTTTTAAGAAAAGGTCATAAAAACTTTGGAGAAGAATATACTTCTAAAAATGAAACAATCCAGGGACCAGAAAATAATCCTCAATGGTATACAAGAATTATATCCTATAAAGCAAAGGTTAAATAAAACTAACAAGCAGACACATATTAAAGGATGAGATGAAACAAAAGGACAAAAAATAATTAGCAACAAAGGCGGTAAATGGAAGTAAAATAAAACAAACAAAACACACAAACACAGGCACACAAAAATGGGAGAGAGAGATGACAATGGCAAAATTACAGTCTGCAGAGTAGATATTTAAGAGCAATAATGGCATGGAAATTTTCAAGCAGCGATTTCAAACAAACTTAATAAGCTCTTCCACAACAGTGTTAAGGACAAAGGACCCAAAATGGTAAGAGGACAGGTGATAAATACAGAAGCTACAAATTAGAGTCACTCCCAAGGATAGGGGGGAAAAAATACACAACTGCAGTTCTAGAAAGAGAAGCAGTGATCAAATCCATAATTAAGGAAAATTTTTCTCAAACTCAAAGCTAAACACCTTAAAATGAAAAGTAAATAGATTCAACCGGCTTATAACCAATATTCATGGAAACAAGTCCACAGGTGGATACATTCCAACACGTTTGAGTCATGGAGAAAAATGTAATTTCACAAAAGATCCTGCTGGTAGCAACCAACACCTCAGATGAGATGCCTGGAAAAAATGAAAATCCTCAGGAGGAGAGATGCTTCCAAACGAGCTGATGAGAAGCCGTACAATGTCACAGAGGACCCACACACCCACTTGTTCTTCTTGGATTTATACAGATTAGTTACCGCGTTCCAGCAGAACAGCCCATTCTCTCTGAACTTTCAACTCTGGAGACTTGACATTAGGTCCATGACAAATCTCTCCCCAACAATCTTGAGCGGATACACCATTCGACTTAGCCAGTTGCTACCCTCCAGATAATAGCTCTTCACTTGAATTTTATTTTATTTGGATTTGGTTTTCATACATCAAAACAGCGCGGATCCAAAGTTTCCCTTGTGGATCATAGGTCACCAGACCCAGGATGCAATGGTGGGATTTTCCTCAGACTGTTACGAATTAGCCAGAGACCACATGTTGCAGGGAAATAAAAACCAGAAAGGGCAGGAATTTCTGTTTAGCTTCAGGCAGTGGAGCACTGGGTACTTTATATGGCATCCTTTTTAAGAGATGGAGGTTGAAACACAGCCCAGTATGGATGATGACTCTCAAGTTTTATTTTATCTGTGAGAAACAGAATTCAGAGATATTTGCATTGTTTTATTAGGAGAAAAGAGGGAGGCAATTAGATCAACCCAAAAAACACACAAACGTATAAATAGAATCCATCACTAAAGTAGAAGGAGAGATAGGTACACATTGTGTGACAAAAGCAGGGGAAAGAGGGAATTACTTAACCAAAAATATTAAACTTCAATGCAGTCTGAATTACATCAAAAACAATGAAACACTGTGGGATCTGGTGATTAGGAAGCCACTAACAACTATCTAAAGGCTTGGTTTTCACAGAGAGGAGGTGTTGGCAAATGAAGGTAAAGCTATTTACCTTCCAGATACAGAATTCTCCATTATAAAGATTGACATTAATAAATGAGTGAGAGATAGGGCAATAATCTGAGAGAGTCCAGAGTGAAAAGTAAAGAAAACAATCAGGACTAATCAAACACTGAGCATGTGCACAAGAAGAGCAGTCTACGGAAAGACAAAGTTTAAATAACTAAAAGAGGCTGAATGCCAATAAAACCAGACACCGTGTAATTATTAAAGATATGAATCTTGATCCAAAGAATAATCCAAGGGACATGCCTTAGCAAAAATAAAAATATTAAAAAAAATGATTTGGTGTAAGATAGGGGTGGGGGGCGGAGGGGAAGAGATAGGGCCCATGGAAGAGAAAATGGACAAAGACACAGGAACTGCTGAGAGTGGAAGAGTTGAGGAAGAATTCATACACTGGTCACAGACCTTTTGCCTTTTATGAACAATGAGTATTGATCCATATGTTGAAATCGAGGAGTCATGGGTTAGAAAGCAACTTAGATATGAAAAGGGTCTAAACAGTCACAGAATAAGTAGTCAACAAGAGATGAATACTGAGCAATTATGATGTAACTGAAATTGTATATGAATAATCTTCCTCAGATCACATTGACATGATTTGCTGACATCCCCCATGGCAAACCGCAAAAGGTAGAGGAGACAGCGCACAGTGAAGGCTCCTGGTGTTATGAAACATGGGGTTCATAGACAAGAACATGAAAACTGGTGGAGAAAGTTCAGGCGGATTCTGAAGAGAGTTGGCATTTTTATGATTGGATGGGTCTCCTGATTCCAAGTGATAAAGGGGGGAGAAGGAAAGAGACATTCAGGGAAGACCTCAAAACAGAAGTGCAGAGCCAGGCAGTGCCCGGCAGAATCCTGTGTCAATGTGAAACCACAAAGAGGCATGAGTGCTAAGCAAACCAATGCAGTTGAAACTTGCAGTTATCTCTTTGTCAGACTTCAAAGGTACTTTCTATTAATTTATTACATTTCTCTACTAATAACATATTGCTACCCACTTCAGGGTGTGGTTTTGTTTCGCTATTTCTTTTGCACTCTCGGCAGTCAATCAGATGGAGGAGAGGGAAGGCAACTCTGACAGATTGTACAATGCTGTGTCTAATGAAAACAACAGGATTCACCTTCCAGAAATACGCTCACGTTTCCTCCTTGCATAAGCAAACTAAGGAGGATGCAATGCTTTCCACTGCCCAAGTTGGCCATTTTAAACCTCTTATTAATTAAAATACATCAACAGCAATGTAATCAGGGTTGGGAATCCAATCTTGTTGCACTGTATGTGTGTTACTTGACTCTGGGGATTTAAAAACCAAGGATTCTCTCCAAACCAAGGTTGATGCTAAGCACAGAACCAGAAAGAATGCGCCAAGTAAAGCCAAACTAGCAACTATCTGCACAAGGAAAGCTGAAAACTTGCAAACTCACTTCTTCGGTTTTACTTTTTTTTATATATTTGAGAGCCATCATTGGCCCCATGGAGGTTGGCATGGTGTCCCAACTTTAGTCAAGGTAAATGTAAGCTGACACCATCTTTATGAAGAGAGGGAGAAAGACTCCCCCCCAAAAAAAGTATGTTATGGCAGAATCCCCTAAGATTTTCCCTAATTCCTAAAAATAAAGTGTTTTTCTGGAAAGACTTTGGGTGAATAACTCATGTCTTCATCGACAGAAAAAAAAATGTGTCTTGAAGAAAGAGGGTTCAGTATGAAAGAAAAACATTGTGGTCCAGCAAATGACGTACAGGTCTGCAGGGTAACTGCAGCTCCTGGGGTGTACAGCTAGGCCGATGGAACAGGGATAGGTTTTGATTGCTCTGGAATTCAAGGTGGCTTTGTGGGTTCATTTTCCTCACTTTGTATATCTTTTCTTTTTTTCTGGAGTCATTGTGTGGACTTGGCCCAGACTTTGGGAGACACTTAAAATATTATGTGAAAGAAGACTACTGTAAGTGTAACTCGGCAACTAAGCAAGAATAAAGGGTTAATGGCTAACACAGACCATCACTTTCACGTGGAAGGGAAGGAGTGGAGATGTGGCGTTGGCAGCAACATATTAGTGGCCACGGAGTGCACGTGTTTAAAAGCTAAGTCTCCTTTTAATATGTGGGAGCTATGCCTCTTGTGTTCAAGTATTCATTTCTCTGGATACCATGCACAGACTTTGTACCTGAACGTATAAATGTGTCATAAGGCATATATACAAAACACCTAGGTTCAGTGCCCCACATGGGTGATGTGACCTGAAATGATATAAGGACCACAGGTTGCTGTGTTAAAAAAAGGACTCACCTGGAACACTAGCCATGAACCTCTATGAGTGGCAAGGTAAGTGCAAGCTAGTGTATTTGTTTCCCGGTTTCTTTGTGATAACCCCCCTAAATAAAAGAATGACCTCCTCATTTACCTGATGAAAATGAGAAGGGCAGACAGACTTGGCGAGGCAGGCTTGCCAATGCATGTGATTGGACAGCAGAAGATGGAACTTGGACCTGCCCAGTCTGTTCCAGCTCCCTTTTACTAACAAAAATCGCCGTGCCCTCAGAAACGCTTCATACCTCAGGGTAGCAATCCTCCTCTTGGCATTTCAGCATGATGACTGCTAATGAAGAAGACTCATTCCTGGGTGTCAAGGCTAGGTGTATAGAGGTGAAGTAGGCAATGGCCAAGAACATTCCACAAAATCCATGACCTGGACTTCTTTCTGAGGTCCCGATGAGAACAGCTGATTTGCTACAGGGGCCTGGGTTTACCTACTTGTCAGAGCTATGAACTCTGGACCATTTACCTTCTGCCAAGGATGTAAGTCAGAAAACAACTGAATATGCCTGCCCCTTATTATTCATAGGAAAGTCTCCTCTCATAGGAAAGATGAGTACAGAGCCACAGTGACCATGATCACATACTCAGTAGAGTCCCATATTCAGAAAGGCTTCCCCTGGAAAGACTGGCGCTCACCCAGAGAACATACCACAATTACCAGCAGAGCATTTTCTAAAGTATAGATGTCTGGGCCTGATCCCCAAACCTACTGAATGAGAATGCTCAGGGTTAAGAATAAAACCTGTGTCCCTCACACACACACACACAAAAAAATACAAACAAACAAACAAACAAAAAACAACAAAACAGACAAACAAAATAAAACTACAAGCTGTCTCTGTGCACTTTTAAGAATCCCTACCTTAGAGGAACAATTAAAAGTGAATAAGTGGTGGAACCTTAATGGTTCACACCAGGTTGCTACAGAAAATTCCTCATAACACTAATCTTAAACATAACTGTTATCAATTATATAACTGTGCCTCTGGCTGGTATTAAGTGTGGGTTTTGATATGTCTAATCACACACCTCTTATACTCTGGCACACCGGGCATATCTCTGCTAACGCGTTCACCACTATGTTACTACAGCTCTTTGCCTGTTACCTGCCTCCCCCACCTTCTGCATGGTTCCTTGAAGCTGGAAGACATGCAACGCGTTTGTCTGTATCTCTGACAGCATCCAGAAATCACGTGATATATCAGAAGTACTCATTAGGCATCAAATGAATCAAAAAATGTTGCTCTTGTTCCTTCTTTGGTCCTTTTGTTAGTCTTCATTTAGACTTCCAGTAATCAGAAAATGACAAGGAATATTGATTGAGTACTTATTATCAACCAGAAGTTCTTTATATGATTAACTTAATCTCCCAACTATGTCTATGAACTCTGTGGCTGAGAACACAGATGCCCACAGAAATTAAAGGGCTGGCTCTTGGTCACCAAGCTAATAGTGACATATTCAGGACTGAGTCCAGACACTTTCTCTGGCTCAAGTGCTTCCCCTGGGAGCCCTGTCCAGGACAGTACTGCATGGGGTCCCATCCTTGAGACTTGCACGAAGTCCTATTGAGACCTATTAGAATACAACCTGAAATCATCACTGCATCCAGCTTTCTCCCCCTGGGTGCAACAGTGTTCTCTCTGCAAAGACTGTCCTTCGAAGTGGAACAAGACAAGATCTATAGTTCATTTTTCGTAGAGTGAGTCCTACATCGACTCCCTGGCTTCTGTCCTCCAGCTGCTCAATGGACAGGAAGAGGAAATGATTCACTCAAGTCATATGCGCAGAAAGAGACAGATCTGGAATCAAGATCCGACCTTCACCTTCATGGTCAAGTGCATGCCCCCCTCTGTGCACATCCTTCACTGAGTGTTGCCAATCCTCTTGTGTGGGGTGATTTGGTTACAGGTGGAATTAAAAATAGAGAAGACAGAGTGTCACACGCCCTCAAAAAGAGCCTAGCATCACCCCACAAAGGCATCCTTTCCTTCTTTCCTGAAGTGACACTTTCTTTGGACTCTCCTAGAACCTAGAGTCTTAGAGCAGGGGTGGGGAACCTGTTTCCTGCCAAGGGCCACTTGGATGTTTATAACATCATTCACCGGCCATCCAAAATTATCACCTTAAAAATTAGCCTGCTATGTTTGGTCAAAGGTTTCATTAACTCGCCCCCAATGCTTTGGCAGGGCCAGGCCAGGGCATCAGAAAAGCAATAGCCACACACAAAGAGGAATCCTCGCTAAGGGCTGACAGGCGGAAAGCATGGACATGAAAACGCTGTGAGATGGGAGAAGGACACAGGTTGTGAAAGGAGATAGGAGGAGTCCAGATTCCCTGCCATGAATGAATCAAAGAACGTGAAACACACAGAGGCCCTTTGAAGAGCAAAAATGATCAGCGTGCATTGATTTTCTCAATGTTATTTAGCCGGGATGGACAACAAAGCCCCCCAAATTAATGCCAGGATAATGGGGATAGGAGCAGAACCTTTCCCTCTATTTTTTTTAATATATTTTATTGATTTTTCACAGAGAGGAAGGGAGAAGGATAGAAAGTCAGAAACATCGATGAGAGAGAGACATCGATCAGCTGCCTCCTGCACACTCCACACTGGAGATGTGCCCACAAGCAAGGTACATGCCCCCGACCGGAATCGAACCAGGCACCCTTCAGTCCACAGGCTGACGCTCTACTGACTGAGCCAAACTGGTCTCGGCAGCCTTTCCCTCTATTAATTATCTTACTATCTGTCTATCTTAGGTCAACAAACAGGCGATGATTGGCAGGTGAACATGTTTAGGTTAGTCTGAGCTCACATAAACCAGTGTAAGTTTTCTAGGGTAGGAGAATGTAATAAAGCAAACATACAATCTTCTCTCCATCCTCCTGCTGTCCAACCTTCTTCCCACCTGCCACACCCATCTTTGGAGGGGAACTTGTCCACAAGCTTTGGGTCTTTACTAGGGTTCTCAGCAAGCTAATGGGCCCGAATCATGGTGAGACCTAACAAATTACTGCATTCTTCTAGATTCAAAGAAGAGGAAGTGCTCAAGGCAATCTAATAAGCTTTGCTGGGCTTGATAAGAAAAAAATAAGTTAATTTGAATAATGATCACTAATTACTCCCTTGAGCCCTCTGACACATTCTGGTCTCCCAGATGTCCTGATCTATTGTAGAGAATCAGGATGATGGATCAGGAAATCACTGAGCGGAACCCAGTTAATTCTCAGAGGAGCTGATTAATTCACGTGGGAACAGAAAAGAATCCCGGGGGGTGTGGGGAGGGTTGAGGGGAAAGGGGTAAGAAGAGCTTTAGAGATCATTTTGGGTGAAATGTAAAAGGGAATTTGGTGGGTGAGTGGGCAGAGTGTCTGCATGAGGTGAGAGTGGAGGATTTTAGGAACTCCTGGAGTGTGTAGGAAGTGAACAGAAAGTAGACCAATTTTTGATAGCTATAGCGAAGATAAAAAATGTTTTTCCAATGAATGTCTGTCTGGGCTGGTGTTTATTTGAATGTGGCATGAAAGCAGCACAGGAGGCCCAGTCTGTGTGGGTTCCAGATATCTGATGATCTATTTCAAATGATGGCTCAGCTGATTCGTGGCCCCCTTACTCTCTAGGACACCCTTTGGAGAGGGAAAAATAAACTTACTGTGAAGATGATTAAAAGTGGATTATGTAAAGACTCTGCTATCAACTAAATTTAAATCCCAAGGATCACATACTAGAAAAAAAAAATGCTGGTACAGTAATTTGGGAACTCAAGTCCCAGAGTTTACAACTGCTGGGGAGTGTGAGAAAATACCCACTGATTCATTCACTGAAGAAATAGATGCCCTGTGCTCTCCAGTTGCCTGTTCCTCTTCTAAAGCAGTGAGCAAAAGGGCCCCAGTCCCTTCATCATGAAGCTAAATTTCTAGTGGGGAAAGACAGGCCATCCATAAACACATAAGTATAATGTACGGAATGTCATTTGGGGTAAGTGATATAAAAATGTAGTAAAGGAGCAAAGAAGTTTGAGAACTGAAAAAGGTAGGTTTGATGTTTGTCGTTTAGGACAGTCGAGGAAAACCACAATAATTGGAAGAAGTTGAGGGTATCAGCCTTGTGAATATCTTGAGGGAAAAGATTTCTGGCAGTAAGTGCAAAGGCCCTGAGGAAAGAGCTGGATAGGCATTCTCACAGAACCTACACTTTATAGAGCCATTTGTTTTCAAAGTTTTCTTTCTTTCATGGATTCTAAAATGGGGTAAGAATGTCAACTGCATAGAACTGTTGTGCAATAATTCAAAATAATGTATGAAAAGTGCTTTGCTTTTTCAGCAAGTAATTAACATACGTAAGGAAATGATATTCCTCTTACCATCATGCTGATTTGCCAGGAGATGAATGCACCTTGTACATTCAGATCACAGGAGAACGGGCTACATGGGATAGTCTAGCCTTGTGACAAAAAGCAAATTCAAATTTAAACCACAATTCCATTACTAGCAAGATGCACATAACTTGGATAAGTGACTCAACATTTCTAAGTCTGTAACATGCAGGTGATGGTATCTATCCTTCAGTATTGCTGTGAGCATTAAATAAAACAGAGAATAAAGAAAAAGAGTAATAATAGCTAAGACCCATTAATTGCTCGCCATGTGCCTGACACAGTGCCAAGCTGTTTCTGGCACCATTTCACTCCATTTCCTTAAGACTCGAAAGTCTAATCACTGTACCCATTTTATAGATGAAGAGACTGAGGTCTAAAGAAAGTGCCCATGCATCCAAAACTAAAATTGTGGAGCCAGGATTTGAACGCCAGTCTGAAGACAATCTGGGTTACCATACTCTAAATCCGCTGAGGCTGTGGCTGGCACAGAATTAAAGCTCAATAAATGGCAGCAGATGTTACTGCTGTTGATGTTCTTGTTTTTATTATGGCCGTTGCTGTTGCTATGATGCCATTTAGAAGGAGCAACTCGTTTGGAAGGGGACAAAGCGCAAATTTAAAATCATACTGCTGGCAGGGTTAGAAACAAATACACCCATCACTGGGTATAAACAATAAAACGATCTGCCAGCCAGACCCCCAGTTCGCAATCGTTCAAGGAATGAATCACAGATGTGAGTCATTGGATAAAAACCAAGGAAGACACACATCTCTACAGTGGCCCCAGAGATTCTGAGGCTGGAAACACCAAGTCTTAAAACATGGCATTGGGACTTATCTCTCAATGTGGCTTAAATCTTGTTTTTCTCTGCACCCCCAGCAGACACACATGCAGAATACTGTCAGATGCCCTAGCCTTTGTCTCTGGAACACGGGATAAAAACAATTCAGACAGGCTGCATTGGCCCCAATTCCTAGGATCACTCCTGACTCCAGCCTCGCCATACCCCCCCACACACACACACACTCACACACCCAAAAACACACACATGCTCTATACACACACATACACACAAGCACACACACACACCATGTTGCCTATCTTCTTTTCACTGCTCTAATACATTTATATACATAGTTTTCTGAATTGGCTTCTTTTTAAATAACTCACACTGAAAAGTTGATTCTTCTCTTCTCCTGCCAACCCTAACTAGAATTGTTTCTGTGGACTTCCTTAGTAACATCTAACACAAGTGATAGTCCTATGTAATACACACACACACACACACACACACACACGCACATATACACATTTATTCTAGTAAACTCCTACTCTTTTCAGCAGGTCAAGAAGAACCCATATTTTGATCTTTATATAGAAATATCATTTCAGTGTTTTTAAAAATCCTCAAAAGGAAGAGAATCAGAGTTGTCCTGTGGAGAAGGTTTATTTTGTGGCAATGCCTTGTAATAATAAGTAAACCTTGTGCCAGATAATGTGTCTCCCAATAAGAAAAACCTATGTCAGAAGAGAAGGCTTCGTAACTGGACAGAACCAGTTATTCTAAGTGGGTGCTTACAGCTCGTGGGAGTTTTCACTGCCTGGAAAAATCCCAGAACCGTACAGCTCATTTTACGATAGTCCCAATCTCCCTGGATGACTGGACCAGTAAAGGTTCCACCCATTTCAGCATACATCTACTCACATGTACCCTCTGCGTGCCAGGCACAGTTACCTGTGCTGACACCCAGCTTCCAACCAGGTTTACCTCCCGTTCCCTCACTCCATGTCCAAGCCTTTTGATCTCAAGGTAGCTTCAGACATGTCCACAGCCCCGTGTTCTTAACCAAGAAGGTGACGAGAAGATAAAAGATCTCCAAGTCTGAGGATTCCAAAGGCTTGAGGGAGAAAGGCATCGATGCCCATGGTGGACCTCAGGTTCACTTCGCGGTTGGTTAAGCAGCTGCCCAGGACCACTGACCTCTCTATCAATGCCAAGCATTGGCCTCTCTCCTGTGTCACGTACCCCCACTGATTTTTCATTTCTGTTTCTCTTCTTACACTCGTCTTGCAAACCAAGCATCGCTAGTCTCCCCTCCCATCCAACTTTGGCAAAGGGTTTGTGGGCAAGTTAATGAAGAGTTAACAGTTATCAAAGCAAATACAACGAGGGCTCCTCCATGAGGGGAGGAAGGGGCTCTATTCAAACAAGATTCTCTTTCTTGCTTTCCTAGTCCCCCTCCCTTCCCGCCGCCTTCAGGAAGGTGCGAAATGGAAAGAAAAGTAGACGTGGGTATGTGATGGTGTCAGGAGTCGAGGCGCCTTGCTCGCTGCTGCCTCGTCCTGGGCTTTCTAAACGGAGTCGGCGCTGCCCGGCCTGTTTTCCCTCACCCCGTCTCCTTCCGTCTCCTCGCGGAGTGCCTTGAGCAAGGCCGGGAGCTGTGGTTTGCTCAGCCAGGCCAAGGCAAGCAAGCCGGATGCCACTCAGAGTGCTGGAAAGGCCCAGGTCGCTCCACCGTACGCAATGAATCAGGAACTTACCGAGGTATTGGTTCGCGTGCTAGACGTATGAAATAGCCCAAGCTACCTCTCTTGGGATTTTCATTTCCAAGGTTTTTAAGGCCTCTGTCTGTATGAAATGTGTGGTCAGGAGATTCAGGTGAATCCTCACCCGCGACAAATAATGTCAGTCAAGTTGTATGTTTGGATTCAATGTTGCTGGTGAGCTCCTTTCTCATTCAGGAGAACAGTCTTCCTGAAATAGATTTGCTTGATTATTTTTTATCTCTGTTGTGTTTATTTGTGTTTTGCTGCAAATGTATTACTGCATTGTGAGTGTATATATGTGTGTGTGTACATGTATGTGCCTGTGTGTGCATGGGTTGGGGGGAGCGTTTAAGGAAGCATAGTCAAATGTCTATATAGCCTGGCTGGTGTGGCTCAGTGGTTGAGATTGACCTATGAACCAGCAGATCATGGTTCAATTCCTGGTCAGGGCATATACCCGCATTACAGGCTGGGTCCCCAGTGTGGGGTGTGCAGGAGGCGGCCAATCAATGATTCTCATCACTGATGTTTTTATCTCTCTCTCCCTCTGCCTTCCTCTTTGATATCAATAAAAATATATCTTTAAAAATTACTGCTGGGACCTCACACCATTTCTATTCAATCAAAAAACTCTGATCATTGATTCCGACCGTGGTAAAATATACTGGCCACTTTGTTTAAAATAAAGGAAGATATAATCACCATGAATTTAGGGCCAGCACGCAGGGGGGCTAATGAAATAATGAGAATGGAAAGGAAGGAGGCAGAATTATGATGAATATATATACTGTCCTTCTTTGCTTTGATTTAGAGATAGAAGTATATAGACGCTGGGAGTCCCATGCTTATAATATCATGGGATCATGCTCCATAGAGAAGTTTAAGTTTCCTTATCCTAGAAATAATGTGAGGAGGTGGAGGAGATGAATGAGTAGAAAGAGGAATAGATTTTCAATTTCCTTGTAGAGGTCAATAACTTCTCTAGAACATCATATTCTGTGGTGAATACAAGCAAGGTGATTGCATATACATCATTCAACTTTCATAACTTTCTAAAAAAGAATTATAATAATCCTTTACTATTGAAGAAACTGAGGCCTGGAGGAACTCAGTGATTTACTCCAAGGTCACACCGCCCTTTAAGTGGCTGAATGTTTTGACCAGGCCCAGGGCCTTTTCCTGCTACTTCCTACTGTTTCAAATGCACATTGCATATGTGATTTCTTACACAGCATGTCCATGAGCCTTAGACCTCCGCACACAAATTACAAGGTTACCAAACACCCATAGCTTCCAACGGACAAACTATATAGGCAGTTTTCCTACATTAGAGCATCCGTTAAAGACATAAGCAACCAACCAACCAAATGGAAAAGTCCAGCAGCCACTTTGAGGGTCTTCTCCTCTTTTAAGCCAGGTCAGACTCCCCTAATTGGCCACTTCCTCTCTGTTCTCTAGAGAGCCCCAAATTGGATTAATATCTTATCTGATCTGTAAGCGCCTTTTCCATCTTTGTGAGCAAACGTATCCGGGTTTCCCCGGTTTCCAGCTCTGCCAATCTCTAGGTAAAGTTCAAGTAGTCGTTCTCTTATTCTACCCGGAGCTCTCCTGGTTGAACTCAGATTAGAAAAATTATCACCTTGCTGGAAAAGGACTCTGATTTCACAGGGGCCATTGTTACGCGGGCCTCAGGAGCTCTCGCCTGTGAGGTCATGGCATACAGTAGCTCTGTGGCGGAAGTAATGGATTAGAAGAGAAAAATGAGCTCTCCCTCCTCTTCCTCCTCATTAACATCTCCCAAAGATCTCCCAGCCCTTGCCAAAACGTGTGAGTAAGGCTTCGCCGGGGTTTGCAAGTCAGGTTCAATGTTTGCTTAAGTTAGATGGCAATTTTATCAGTTGGACTTCCTACGCCCATTGGAGTTCTCGGCTTGATGTTAGGTTTCTGTAGTTGACTTGGTAATTTCTAATGGATGTCAAATTTCACAAAGGTTCAGATGTGGAGCCAAACATATTTGGGCTGCGAGTTTTTGGAAAGCTGGAACGGATTCTCTTGAGACCTTTCCAGGAGGGATGGGCTCGGGCTTTTTTTTTTTTTTTTTTTGCCAAGTTTAGAACCCATTCCAATCCAAGGGGGTTAGGACTCAGGCTTGGCTGGAACCTTCTGGAAGTTGAGGGGAGTTGTTCTGTGTTATTTTCCTCTAATTTAGCAAAAAGCCTTCTTAGCTTTCAGAATTCTGGCCCGAGGGAACTGTGTGTAGATATTCAGTGGCTCTGAGAAAACCTCCTTTTAAGTGACTAAATGTGCTGTTTAATTTTCATGGTTTTGATCCTACATAGGCAAGTCTATCTGGATTTCTTGCATTTCATTGTCTGAGCATGATTGACAGAGTTCTATTCATTGAAGAGAAACCAACTCTAAACATGCCGTAGGAAATTATTTCTTCTCCCCCGCCACCCACCCGCGAACCTCACCACCACTGAAGTTAAAGGTAAGTCACTCCTCCAACACAAATGGTTTGTGCCTAAAGTTAATTTGCCCAAAAAAACAAAAGCTGCTCCTTGGCTCCAGGTAAATTATACAAACATAATTTTGTCTGAACCCATTAATGGAATGAGTGGCAGAAAGCAAGGAGTGGCCCATAGGGGACGGGATAGGACCGACATAGACAAGAGAGGGGGCCTGGGCTGGGGACACCCAGATAGAAGTCCAGTTCTGCCCCTCACTCACTGTGACCTACCATTTGCAAGTTACTTAATCACTGATCCTGCCTGTAAAAGCGGAGAAACAGTATATGCTTTATGGACCTTGAGGGAAGATGATATATAGGAAAGTACTCCATAAAGTAAACATACAAATAGACAAAATTCTGGGAACTGTAAAAAGCAAGCGCTTATCCTAAATTCTGTAATATGCATCCATTTTAGAGTATGAAATAGGATCTGCTTAGATGATCCAATGTCATAATATTCCTTTAATGTGATGCAATTTTTTTTTGGGGGGGGGGGAACAAAATAAACGATGACTGTGGAAAGCTGAAAAACAAGTCT
Source organism: Lasiurus cinereus (assembly GCA_011751065.1). Lineage (NCBI taxonomy): Eukaryota > Metazoa > Chordata > Mammalia > Chiroptera > Vespertilionidae > Lasiurus > Lasiurus cinereus. Next base: position 1,917,691 of record JAAGEH010000427.1, read on the forward strand.
CCTTTCCCAAGTCGAACGCTCTGAGCTGCACCCGCTAAAAAGATCTGCCTTACCACAAAGACCAGTGAGGATGACCGCCCCAGACTGGCAATGAGCAAAGCCTCCCTCTTCTTGTTTGGGACCAATGAATATTCATGCGGACCCAGCCTTGACGGGATTTAGCCTCAACCTTTCATAAAACTGGAGCAATCCATCATCCCAAAGGGCAAAGAGGCCAAATCTCTGAGCCCTGTTCCTCAAGCTCCATCCGTGACTGTAAGCTCACGTTACTTCCCCTCCCCGATCCCTGCCTTCTTTATGAAGTGAGACTGTTGTGGATAACTGTGGTCTCGTAATGCATTTTTGGCTGGCCAAGGCAATACCATGGCTTCAGAAATTCTCTTTAGAAGTTGGCCGGGGTTCTATTGTTTGCATCTGGGAGGGAGCCAGTGGAGTTCGGACATCTGCCCATTGTGTTCGCTCCTTGGGCGCCAGTAGGCTGAAGCTCATTATTCCGCTGGGAATCGTGCCTCTATTTCTGAAAAAAAGGGAGTGACTCACCAACTGCCCTCTATCACATCTGACATTTGGAAGATGAAAACCCCTTCGGAGTTCCAAGTTTAACTGTGAGTAAGTTTCTGATTCTGAGCGAGCTGATCCACAAAGGTCCTGCATGCCCAAGCTCATGCCTGGGTATCTCACTGGAGGTGCTAGTTAGTAGGAAAGTTGGGAATCCCATTTCTAAACATGCCTAGGATTGTGCCAATCCAAATGGCCAGCCCCCTCTGCGAAATTGGAAGACAAAGAAAAAGAGAACTGCTACCACAGGCAGTGGGATGATGCTGGCAAGGCACAAAGATTTGAAAAGTTTCTCAGTCCTCTCAATAATGTTGCCTTTTTCTTCTTCTCCCTTTTAATCCTGTTGCAACCGATAGCTAGCCCTTGCAGAATCTCCACAAAGATTCCTACTCTATTACTCTATTTCTATCATTAATTCATGAGGGTGCCATGGAAAATAATGTAAGGTTCATTAACCTAAGCTTCCATTCATTTACCTCCAAAATGAGGAGCATATTAGCAATTTACCTTACAGGATGGTGGAGACAAAAGTGCTGAGTACAAGAGCACAGTGCATGATAAATCCTCAGTACATGTTAGAGATGAAAATTATGATGATGGTGGTGGTGTGGTGCTGGCATTTATAAGCATGTTATACAGTACTGAGCATGTCTTAATGACTTGGTAAGTGATGTGAATTATTCACGTTCTTATTTGTTTTAAGTAAAGGATGAGAAGAATTTTGTTGGCTTCTATTTATAGACGATTCCCCATTAAGGGTCAACAACACATGGTTGTAGCCAGATCTGAAACAGAAGCTTCATCTTGAAATACCATCATCTCCCCTCTTCCACAACCTTGCTGCCCCAGGACCCACTGACCAACGTTTTAGTTCTTTAAGGGGTTCCAGCCTGGCCTTTGTGGCTAACAATAGCCAATAACATCCAGGAAAACAAAGAGCAGGATATTGGGGTCTTTTGGCCTCTGCATCAAAGAACAGCTGGATCCAATTCAGAGCCTTAACTGAAGAAAGAAAGAAAAATGGACACCCTTCCACTGGTCATGTGTCAGCCATTACAGGCAGTCTCTACCACCTGCAGAAACGGGTCCAACTAGAGCCCTTTTATTAAGGAAAATCTTCCAGAAGATTCTGAGCAATGAGGCCCTGAGAAACCAATCCCATCAGAACTGGCTGACAACACACTGCTAGGATGCTGCAAAGGTGTGGCCCTTGGAGTTGGGGGGTTCTAGGTCCAAAGCTTGACTCCACCCCTTGCTTTGGGCAGCTTTATGTATCCTCTTTGAGTTTCCGGTGTATCATTTTACATCAGGGGTGGGGAACCTTTCTACTACTACCATTTGGATATTTATAACATCATTCACGGGCCATACAAAATTCTCAACTTAAAAATTAGCTTGGTATATTTGGTCAAACATTTAACTGACTCGCCCCCAGTGCCATGGCAGGGCCAGACCAAATGATTTTGTGGGCGGGATATTTCCCACTCCTGATTTACATAAAGGGGGAGGAGGGTTAGAATAATTACATAACCCTCCCCTGGGCGGGCTGCTCTGAGATTTGACTGAGATCTTGTTTGCTAAAGTGCACAGCCCAGCCTACATTACTTAGTAAGTATTCAATATATGCCAGTGTGTTAGCTGCTTCTTTCTTTTCAGAGCTTCCCGGGTGGACAGCGTGAGTACAAGCTTGTGGAGTATACAGGAGGCGTCCACTAAATGTTACTTCCCTAAAGGGAATGAGGACTCCTCAGCCTTGACCTACCTGGGAACGGTCCTCTGGGGCCGAGGGCCAGTGGGTAGCTGGAAACCAGTAAGACAGCCTCAGGTCTGAGCTTCTCGAAGCCCATTGTTGCTCCACTTCAGCCTGCAAATCACTGCCAGGGCCTGCTCATTCCTTCAACCATCTGCCTCTCCCAGGACCCCAGGGCTCGCTGGCCTTCCCTTGAGCGTCTCAGGGAAGCCCTTCTTGACCCCTCTAGGGAGTCTGCAATCGGGCCCAGATGCTCTCCAAGATTACAAAGGCTTTTTAAGTCTCCTCTGCAATCAGCCCTGTCCTCTGTCTCAGGCCATTATTTCTCCTCTTACCGATTCTGGAGGATGCGATTTTCCAGTCTTCATCTATAACCTCTTGCTGAGCTTATTTGCAGATCATCAGCCTATCCGTCAAGCCTCCTGTTGGGCTGCACCATATAAATTCAGTTCTATTTATAAGCTGAAGCAACTACAACTAGAATAAGAATTAAATACCTATCTAGTCTCAGAGGCAAACAAAACTCATTCTTTTCTAACTCGGTATCTCTTTAGATGAAGCATTATCCTCCATCTATAAATTAGAGTTTTAGTGCTACACAAGCTGCCTCCTTTTGGAGGCAAAAAAGACAAAGAACTGGCCTCAAGTGATGCTTTCTTGCTTATGGCATGGTCAGAGCTTGCACATACGTGGCCTGGGTATCAGGTAGGGGTCTCTGTGCTACTCCATGATACCTGATCTGGCAGGGTCACCCCAAGTATAAACACCTCCATCCACATCATGTGGAGATCCCTCAGCATGTGGGCGTTGACCAATATCTTCCGCTGTCCCTGCCCAGTTTAGTGTCCATGGACTACGTACCACTCCTCCCAGTATGTCCAGGGAGTACTTCCCACCCCACGAAATGACATGCCTCACCTCTTTACCTGAGAAATCAACTCATCATCTACTGTCTAAGTTCACCTTTTCTTCCCTCTCAATCCTGTGTTCTTGCAGGACAGTGTGTGTCTCGTTTACAGAATACAGTGCATTGAGTTAGAGCTCTTTGTTTATCTGTCTATTCATTAGACTATGAACTGTTCAATATTAGGAATTATATGCATGCATCCTTGTATCCAACAGCGCTTCAAAGAATTTTTGACACATACCCATTGTTTTAATTTTATTTCATTTTGTTTGCAAATAATGATTATGTTAAGTTGCATTATATACACACACACACACACACACACACACACACACACACACTATATAATAAAGCACTTATAATGAGTTTACCTATTTGATCCTGGTCAATGTCTGCACTGCTGTGGAGACCTTAGGAATCTAGGAACTATTATTACTTCTATGAATAACTGCCTGAACGGTTGAGCAACTTTGTGCAAAGAGAATGGGGGAGATGTCATAAAATCAGACCACCAAAGAGAATATCTGTGGAGCTCGCCTTTATTCTTGAAGGTAGCTTTGTTAATCATTAAAATTCCAGAATTTCTCACCTCTGACCAAAAAAAAAAAATCTAAAAACCCCCACTTATAATGACATGCACGCCAATGTTTTAATATCAAAAACATTAAACTTAAATTGCAACAACATAAAAATTTACTGTTTCGGAAAGCTGAATAATAATTCTAATACCCAAACCTCCAATGACTTAAAATTAAGTCTTTCAGCTCAAAACAGTAATTACATCTCCAACTATAATTTAAAATACCTCAATAGCTCTCATAGTAGAATTCTTTAAAAAGTCATCTGAACTCTAAACTATGTTCCTGTTCTTGGTAGATATCATGGACTTTCTTGACCCTGATAGTTATTCTGCAATATTCTCTATTTCATTCCGTTCTGCACCAGAAATAGATGGGTATTCACACAGTTAAGAAGTAACTTAGAAGCAGCAAAACACCAATAATGCTGAAACACCAAATAGCTGCCTTCCAAACACTATCGCCCCAGGCAAATTCTTTCTTATGGGACATTGTGCAGAGTCAGTCCACCCATGGACCACCACCCTCCCATGTTCCCCTGGGACTTTTTAAAAGGACAATGACTTCAATTGTATTCCATTTCCAACTTGGCTTGCCCTGGGGTCATTATCAGATTGATATTCTGAGCCATGTTTGGTTATTCCTAGCGCCAGATGCTCATCATTTCTACCAATCAGGTTATGACATGCTCCAATGAGAACACATGACATGTTAAGTGGAAAAACCAAAACAATAATATAATAAAAAATAATAAATTCTAATGCACCGACTCATGCAATGTAACTCTTACAGTGACAAAGGAAGTAAGAGACGCGTCAGATGTGTATTTTAAGGTCAGAGCATCAGTACTATTCAACACAAACCAGAAAGAGACGGGGTAGAATTCAATCCCTCCTGTAGGGAGCAGCCTACCTTTAGAAGCTACACAGGTAAAAGTTATTGGAAACAAACGCAGCCATTTCAATTTTTTAAAGTTCTGTGTGAACTTTCCTTACCTTAGAGGCCGCGCAAGAGGAGGAGTATCAGCTGGGTTGTAGAACTGTTCAGCCCATTGCAGTCCTGAGTCTTCTGGCTGGAAACAGAAATAAAAGTCATACTGATGTTTCCTGCTAGCGCTCCATGTGCGTTTGTTCAAACTCCATGAAGCATTTCAAACAGCTAGACCCTCATTGCCAATTCCTGCTCAGAAAGACTCTTCATTCAAACACATCTAGTCTCAAAGAAGTTCACCACCTCCCCTCCCCACACACATACACTTTTCCAACATGTTTCCTTAACCTTAATAAAAATAAATTTTGTTTGTTTGTTTTGCTTTTGGTTTTTTTTTTTATTATTCTCATTGGGGTCTTTTCTCCTTGGAGTAATTATACAGGATCTAAATAATGATCTGCACTGGCTCCTGGGCCAATGGACAATTGAAAGGACACACATCAAAGGGACCTTGTTAAGATAACTCGGAGAAGCTGCCAGGGATTCGAGCTAATGCAGACAACACAGCTGATACTCATGTTCTAGCGTCAAACTGACTGGAGGCTGAATCTTAGGTCTTCACTGAACTCCCCTATTCTCAGCATCCTCCTCTACGAGAATTATAAAACCATCCGTCTATCAGAGAGAAACAAGTACCATCTGATTTCACTTATATGTGCAATATCAAGAACAGAATTATGAACGAATGAATAAAATCGAAACAGACTCACAGAGAACAGACTGATAGACCCATCTATGTTAAAAGCAATCAGAAGCCAAGGAAGGTGCTCTATGTATTAGGGGGTGTCGGGGGTATGCAGTGGGGAGCTGTGTACAGAATAAATGGCCTGTTTGATTTGGACGCCCCGAGGGGAACTGTTGTTTTACAATATCACTTCTTCACTCAGGCGTCCTTCTTCCAGACCACAGATTTGATCTGGCCGAGAACCCCAACGCAAGCAGCATCCATTTCGCCAAGCCAGTTTATATTTCAGCAGAACAATTCCAGGATGAATCATTGCGTGCACAGGTTGCTGGGTATGCCCAGCTAAACTCTCATTCTCGGAGCTCTTTCTTCCTGCACGTTCAAGGCTGAGTTTGCACAGAATTATGTGGAGACTTCTTATTCTCTTTGAAAAATATAAAATCTTTCACCGCAGCATTTTTCTCACTCAGTGAGGCGATGCTGGGCCTCTTTGTTGTTACTCCCCATGAGGCCTTTTTTTTTACCTCCACTCACATCTCTATCATTTCCAGTTAAGAAAAGGAGGGAGTAGCTGAGAACAGAAAAAAAATTAGTCTCTGCCGGGCTCTAAAAGATGGCAGCGAAATGGGAGGGAGCCCTTTGAAATCAGGAGAAAGTGAGAGAGAAACCAGGAATTCAAGGAGACAAAGCCATGGGCTGGAAAATAGGGAGCTGATTTGGGGAGACCCAGCCTAATGTGGAGTAGGGTCTGAGTAGTGGTAAATGTCTCCGGGCATGACAGTTACTGGAAAAGGAACCTTCTTAGGGAAAGACTTAGACCAAGGAGGTATTGAATATCCAAGGAGGAAAATAGTGGCTAGTTTATTTTTTTTAATATATTTTATTGATTTTTACAGAGAGGAAGGAAGAGGAATAGAGAGTTAGAAACATCAACCAAGGTTCATGCCCTTGACCGGAAGCAAACCTGGGACCTTTCAGTCCGCAGGCCGATGCTCTATCCACTGAGCCAAACCAGTTTCAGCCTGGTGGCTTGTTTAAAAAGAGATTTCCTAAGGAAAGGAATATGGGAAATGAGAAAATAAGCAAGAGGAGTACAGGGCTGGAGAGCCATATGGTCTGGGACCAAACCAGGCTTCTCTATGTTCACAGCGTGGCCTTGGACAGAGTCTTAAGTTCTTGGAGCCTCAGTTTCCACATCTGTAAAATGGGAATGACTGTACCTACCCCATTGGGTTGTTACTAAGGTTAATTGTGTTAATACTTATAAAGTACTTAGCGTGGTTCTCAACCTTCCTAATGCCACGTCCCTTTAATGCAGTTCCTCATGTTGTGGTGACCCCCAACCATAAAATTATTTTCGTTGTTGTAGCACCCCCAACCATAAAATAATTTTATGGTTGGGGGTCACCACAACATGAGGAACTGCATTAATGGGATGTGGCATTAGGAAGGTTGAGAACCACTGACTTAGAGCAATCCCTAATACAGAGAAAGTGCTTATTTACAATAACTAAAAAAATCTATCATTAAGTGCTACTCAAAAATGATGGAATCTACTCTGAAAAACCTCTGTAAATTCAGTGTCTGTGTCTATGAAATGATTTAGTCTTCTACTATGTTCCTTCCACCTACTCTGAATCTTCCTAAAAACCAAGTGAAATGAGTAACTCACAGCAAAAAACAAAAAAAAACTACCAAATCAAACTTTGTAAACAAAATAATGCACAATATTCTTTCCAAATTTTCAGTGATATACCTACACCTACATCAAGTCCCTCTGGGGTGAGGACATCTGCCCATGTGGAGATGGGAAGCCCAAGACATTATGGGAAGCAAGCAGGGTCAGAGTTTATCTTTCTATCTCTTTGTCTCCGTTTAGAGAAAAAGAAAGGTCCCAGCTTCCAGACAGCCATGAAAACAAAATAAACAGGCATGTAAATGAGATGTGTTTTGGATGTGGGTTTGGATATATTGGCAGGAAGAGCAGTGAAACTTATGACTCTTTCTTATTCTTTTTTCTCCCTTCTGTCCCTCTCAGTGCCAAAGGAGTTATTTTTGAAAGCATGGGTTCGTGTTTGTGATCATAATGTGATGGCCAAAGGGGCGCTGACCTTTACCTTCAGTGAGCAGCTGCTGTACAATCCGCATGGAGAGAGAATGAGGCAGCTGAAATGTGTGTACGTAAAACCTCCAGAACACCAAAAGAGACAACCTGGCGAAGCAGCCTCGTGAGGAGCAATCCCACTTAAAACTAGGACACCTGGTTCCCATCAGAAGAAGAGGCTGGAATCCCATGACTTATAGGGTGTCCTCATTCTTTAGCATTTTATTCTTATTTGGGGCCAGTCCTTGGGGGTTATCAAGTTCTGGGACAACTTTCCCAGAGGGAAGAATGATCGTTTCTTGCAAACATCAACAATAACAAATGCTGATGTGGTAGGTTTTCTGCACTCATGTTATTTTGCTGGGGAAAGGGTAAAAACTCAATTACTTTTGTGGCCTAATATTTTTTTTCAGCCTTTACTTGAGAGACCAGCAAAAGCATTATCTATATTAATCCCAACGCTTTGATAGAAAACTGAAAAATGTACTAAATATCCCAAATATTTTTTTTAGAGTAATCTTATTAAATTTATTTTCTTTCTTCGTCTGTGTCACACTTGGTATTAAACTTTAAAATGGAGAAGAATATTTTGAAATTCTATTTTTAAAGATTTTATGAAGATTGGTTAGTGGGGTACAGAAAATAAAATATAGGTCTGAAAATAAAGTTTTTAAAAGTCTAGTTTTCTTGTCTCAAAATCAGTAATATAAATTTATTTTAAAAATATTCCTCTTTATACAAAATTACACAACTTGGGGGAAATTTTCACCAGACCACTAACTGAATTTCTCTATTTGTCAAAGACTGTCCATGAAAATATATTCATTTAAAACATATTCAAGGGTAGGGGGGTCGACGGGGGGAGGGGGGAAGAGATTGAGCTAATCTTCATTGCTCTACCTTCTTGTTGTAAAAAAAATTTAACTTTTCCATTCCCCAGTCTTTGGTTTTCTGTTGTGAGAACTATAGGTATCAAAAACTGGTGTCCAATTAGACTTGATCCCTCCAAAGAACCAAATAATATCTTTTAAGGAGAGGGCAGGGTGATTGGATCTCCTATCACATGCCTAGAGAGAGTAAAATTTAAATAATGAACATGAGTACTATTTAAAATTTGTATTTATTTGCACCAACAGGAAGATTAAGGGGCAGTTTATTGAGACTTGGGTTAGAATAACTAATATCTGCTTCTGAAAGAACCTCTGAATGTTAGTGGCTTAGCCCAACAATCGTTTACTTCTCACACATGCAAGGGCTCTGTAGGTGGCCCTGGCCAGTCTCCTTCCCATAGCTCCTTGCTTTCGATGCCCTCTGTCCTGAGGGCCTGCCACGTTGGAGCCCTTTGCTTGGTGGGGAGAGAGAGAGAGAGAGAGAGAGAGAGAAAGAGAGAGAAAGAAACAGGCATTTGCATTGGTTTAAATGATACCTGACTTGCTAGTGGCCATGACCTCTGAGCCTTACTGGCTTTAGTGTTGCTTTTTGTAAAATGTTATTTTATTGTGTTTTGTTTGTTTGTTTTTGTTTGTTTTTACAGAGTGGGCGGGAGAGAAGGGATAGAGCAGTGGTTCTCAACCTTCCTAATGTCGCGACTCCTTTAATACAGTTCTTTACGTGGTGGTGAGCCCCCAACCATAAAATTATTTTCGTTGCTACTTCGTAACTGTGATTCCGCTACTGTTGGGAATCGTAATGCAAATACAGTGTCTGTGTTTTCCGATGGTCTTAGGCGACCCCTGTGAAAGGGTCATGACCCACAGGTTGAGAACCGCTGGGATAGAGAGTTAGAAACAGCGATCAGCCGCCTCCTGCACGCCCTCTTACTGGGGATGTGCCCGCCACCAAGGTCCATGCCCTTGACCGGAATCGAACCTGGGACCCTTCAGTCCGCAGGCCGACGCTCTATCCACTGGGCCACCCGGTCCGGTCTGGCGTGAGTGTTTTACCCGCCAGCAGCCTGGCACACGATGGCCGGGTGTGACAGACACGTCACACGCCGTCCTCTTCGGGGGGTCAAGATCGGACGCGTGAACCAGCCGGACCCCGGATGTATTGGAGAAGCGTCTGCACACGCCACCGCTGGGGGAGCGCCGCCGCCGTCTCTCGGGATCCAGGACCAACCCCCGCTCTTCCACCGTCTTCTCCCCGACTCTGCCGGGACTTCACATACAAACGCACAGGCCTGCGGACTGAAAGGTCCCGGGTTCGATTCCGGTCGGGGGCGTGTACCTTGCTTGCGGGCACATCCCCAGTGTGGGGCGTGCAGGAGGCGGCTGATCGATGTCTCTCTCTCATGGGTGTTTCTGACTCTCTATCCCTCTCCCTTCCTCTCTGCAAAAAATCAATAAAATATATTTTTAAAAACAATGCATGGGCCGGGTTTCTGAATGGCCCGCCTCCTGTCATGTCACCCAGGGACGGGGCTGGCGCAGCAGGACAACGCGCCCCACAGGATGCCCGGTGCGGCCTCCGCCCTCACCAAACCCCGTGGCGCTGTGGGCTCCCCGGGACCGGTGGGTCCAGCAATGGAGACCTAAACCCGAAGGGGCAGGTGCAGCCATGGGCCTGGGGTCCCCGAAAGGGAGGAACTGCAATGCCCGCCCCCCTCATGCGCCCCGAATGCAACGAACGCCCTCGCGCCTAAGCAGGTTTGCGTGTTGCACGCCTCTCCGCCCGCAGGGAGTGTCCGCTGGGAACCCATACTTGGCCCATTTTTATCTTTTAAAAACACGCTTAACATGGTCTTCACAGCGGCTTCCGGATTCTTCTCTGGACACTGGAGAGCCAGCCCCCCAACACCGTCCCCCGCACAACACGCTGCAAGGCTGGGTACCTGGGGCGCCCCTGAGGGAGCGGGTTCCTGCCGCCTCCGGGTGCTGGGCAGCGACTCCAGAGAGGCCCGGCTCCGGTGTTGGGGGTGCTGGGCAGGGACCCCAGAGGCCCCGCTCGCGGTTTGGGCGGCCTCCGGCGCATTTCTTCTCGCCTGAGCCTGAAGCGAGTGGAAGGGCACCTGCGTCTGACTGACGAAACGACTGCGGCGCTTACGTCAGAAGCTGCCGGAAAAAATGGCATCCGGGGCAGACTACATCCGGGCTCCGACGTCAGAGGGTGACGTTGCTGGGGGTGTACGTCAGACGCTCTTGGGGCAGACTACATCCGGGCTCCGACGTCAGAGGGTGACGTTGGCTAGGGGCATACGTCAGACGCTCTCGGGGCTGACTACATCCGAGCTCGACGTCAGAGGGTGACGTTGGCTAGGGGCATACGTCAGACGCTCTCGGGGCAGACTACATCCGGGCTCCTACGTCAGAGGGTGACGTTGCTGGGGGCGTACGTCAGACGCTCTCGGGGCAGACTACATCCGGGCTCTACGTCAGAGGGTGACGTTGGCTAGGGGCATACGTTAGACGCTCTCGGGGCAGACTACATCCGGGCTCCTACGTCAGAGGGTGACGTTGCTGGGGGTGTACGTCAGACGCTCTCGGGGCTGACTACATCCGGGCTCGACGTCCGAGGGTGACATTGCTGGGGGCATACGTCAGACGCTCTCGGGGTTGACTACATCCGGGCTCCTACGTCAGAGGGTGACGTTGCTGGGGGCGTACGTCAGACGCTCTCAGGGCTGACTACATCCGGGCTCCTATGTCAGAGGCTGACGTTGACTAGGGGCGTACGTCAGACGCCCTCGGGGCAGACTACATCCGGGCTCCTATGCCAGAGGGAGCACGTGTCAGACGCACCGTCATCAGCCTGGGCGGGGCGACGCCAGCCGGCGAGACCGGGAAAGGAGACTGGAGGGCAGTGGGGACGGGGTCCCGCCCGGAGCTGCGCTGGAGCCAGCGTGAGGCTTCAGGTGAGCACCGTTTTTTGTGTTATTTTAAAGCTGAACAAGAAAAGGAATTAAAACCCACAAAGGGGGGCGGGCGTCTGAACAAGGAGGCTCACCTTCCCGCTCCGCCACCGGCGTTCTGAGTGCCGCCCTCCGCGGGCGCCCGTTGCAGAGAAAAAGGGGTCCCGGCCCAGCTCCGGCTCCAAAGGGGGGACCCCTTGTTCCGCCTCGGCAGTTCCTGGGGGCCAGCAGGACACCTGCCGGGGCGTCCTCCCCACCCCAGAACCTGCCCTCAGGATCCTGGGCAAACGGACCGAGCCCAGCCGGCCGGGGGGTGCGGATGCCCGCAGGCCTCTCCCCGGCACCCGGACCGGCGCGGCGCCTGCTCCCCGGAGAGCAAGGTCCAGTGCCACGCGGGCCCCTCCGGTGTCTCCCATGCGGGTGGGCGGGGGACAGCGTGCGGCAGGGTCCGGCCTTTGAACGGTGACTTGCAGGTTTGCTGTGGGGCCGCCCTGGCGGGCTGTTGATGTTTTCTCTCCCGGGGACGGCCACGGCCTCTTGTTTATTTCGATTTGGCCCCGCAGGAACACGGTTTGCCAGGGGGCATGCCTTCTGAGCCTTGCCTGAGAATTTCATCTGCAAACAGTATGACCAGAACTATGACTGGGCAGAAATGTGGGCTGCGCTCCCTTTGCAGCTGGGGGCTCTGCCAGTGGTGGCCAGCTCGCAGGGGGGGAGTGTCTGAAGGCTTTCTTTACTTTGGCTATCGCTGGGGGTGGCTCTGGTTTGGGGAGGGGAGGGTGGTATCTTTTGCACCCTCTTGGGGAGCCGCCTCTTGTGCCCCCGGGGTGGGGTGTTCAGTAGTGCCATGAAGAGGTACTGTTTGTCCAGGCAGAAACCTGACCAGATACTCAAAAACATAGATCTTTCTTTCTTTCTTTTTCTTTTAAGTAACTCTCTGGGTCAGAAGTTGGCCACGCAAGCTGATGTTCAGAGCCTAATAGGATTTTTTTAAGCCTCCTCCCCAGAGCTAGACTGGAATTGTGTACCCCGAGGGAAAGGAAAACATTCTGAAGCCTTTGTGGAAGGGGGTTTACCAGAACAGCCACAGGCACACGGCTCCAAATCTAGAACGTAGGACTCCTGATGTCCATCGTAGTTGCTCTCCCTGATCCAGAGAAGCAAATCGATGATAATGTGTTTGGGGGGGAGGATTGGCACCTTACATTTATAATACAGTGGTACCTCGAGATACGAGTGGCCCTAACATACGAGATTTTTGAGATACGAGCCATCGAGCGAGCTATTTTTGCTTTGAAATACGAGCAACATTTGAGATACGAGTCATCGCTCAGATCGGCCGGCTGCACACGACCCACCAGTTTACCGCGACTCGAGCGTCTCATAGTTTCCCACGCCTCAAGGTTATGGAACGAATTAAACTCGTATCTCGAGGTACCACTGTATATTTGTTCTTACCACTTTTGTTTAGTCCCATGCTTCCGATTTTAGCCCTTTTTAAAATTTTGTGTTTGTTTCTCCAACCTCTGAGCCCAAGTTCCAAAAAAATGTGAATTTAGAGTCTACCTGGACTTTCTCTACCAATGCCCCGCAAACAAGCACACACACATGCAAACACTCTCTGTCAATTGGTCCTCCGGGAAGGAGAGACCAAGATGAAACCAGAAGAGATGTATTGAAGGGAAGACAGCGGGGCGATGACGGAGAGAGAAGCATTCTAATACAGGTCTGAAACCTGGAAGAAGGAGCATTGCAGCTCTGAGACATCAGGCCCAGCCAGTGGCGAACCACAGAGCAAAGGGAATCTGACAGACATGGCCCGCGTACAGTCCCCATGCTGTGCTCAGTCCTTGGCGGGATGCAGTCCAGGAAGAAAGAACATGGCAGAGGCACACACATACACATGTGACACTTCCCAAATTTTGTTTGACACAATATATTTACTTTGCATTTTAATAGTCTTCAGTGTGGCTTTGCCTCATTTCCGATGTACATACACACACACACATACGAGTATACACATAGATTTGCATATAACTCATTCCATAAGTATTTACTGAGGTTCTCCTCTCATCTGTATTCGATGAGAGAAATAATCTGGTTTCAATTCCCATTTCCAGCCTTGATGCTATAATTTTTTCCCCCTCTCGGTTTTATTTACCTCTAATATTTCTAGAGTAAATCTGGGTCATTTTATCCAAAGCATACAAATAGCTTATAAACTTTCTAGAGTTTCACCTCTGGGAAAACCTGTTGCTTTTACTCATATTGTGGAATATTTGAATCTCACTACTCCAAGCTCCGTCGGAATCCCAGCATTATCTGAGTGTTAGGTATTATTAAAGGTGAAAGGGCTTACTTCTCTTCCTTTGTACATAACCTACATTGTCTGCTTGAATATGTAGATCGTTTTTTTTTTAAATCCCTGAAATGCAAACTTTTTTTTCAATGTACATTTATGGGTAAGCCCTACTCTTTTCCATGGGTTTTTCAAATGTTGCCTGGAAATTTAATCGCCTCATTATTTATAGGGTTGGACCTCCTTTTTAAAGCAGGAATTATTTCTTCTATACGTTTAATAATCCAATAACCACTTCTATCCCCATTATTCTGTTCCTCTGCCTAGATGCAAAAGCAGGGTGCTATTAACGTTTTATCTGAAAAACATACTGGAAATAATTATTCTTATGCTTTTCAGTGTCATTTTGAAAGTCCTAAGAGCTATTGTGCTGGCCTAAGCCCTGCTTTTAAAGCATCATCTTGAAATTGGTCACCCCATCCCTTTACTTCTATTTCTTCCCCAGACTCAAGCACTCCTCTGGGAAGCAGAAAGAGGTCTCCTAATCATCTGGGTTTCATTAAGTGTCTAATAGACGATAGGAGAAAGCCAATTCTCTGTTTTCCTAACATTTCAGCCGAGTACCAGAATTTGGGGCCAAACAAATTACAGCAAACCATTTTCTAATAGGAAAAAAATATAATGCCTCGAGAGTTCTATAATGTCCTAAACAAAGCAAAAACAAAATAAAAAGCAGCCTTGAGTGCTTAGTGTTCCTATTTAAAAGACTCTTCCTCCATAAACCAAGTGCAACTCGGTTTATTTCAAATAAAAGACAAAGGGGTGACTCAATGTGGCTGTAATCTGAACTGTATCGTTCCAGGGAGCCTCCCCACTTCTAACCTGAGATGTGGACCCTGAAGCTGTGTCCCCCAGTGAATTCAGCTGCCTCTTTAATTTCCTTGGTTCAAAATGTCTGAGTCACTAGAAGCCAAACACTGCAAGAATCTTTACTTGAAAAGAGCATTAACTCGGCATTTGATTGATTGGGTAGGATGTTGGAAACTCTGTTCTGTTCTCTGAAAAGTTGGAAAGACTTAGTTTGATTCTGGGATCATCAATGGGAGAGATTATGAAGCAATTACCATCTTCAGCTCTCAGCCTGAAAACCCACCCCATCGCTTCTCCTCGTCTCCTCAATGGATCCTTCTGGCTGCTCTTAAAAGTGTGTGTACACAGTGAGACCCCTGAAAGAAACCGAATGACCAAGGCTTTATTTACATGTGTAATCAGAGGAGACCACAGTGACACCAGTATGTTGTGCCGGGGGGATAACATTCATTCATTCATTCATTCACTTATCCACCAAACATCTCTTGAGCACCAATTATGTCTCCTCTATACTCCAAACGCTCATGATAGAAGATAAAGACGATCTAGGCCCTTGAGCTCAAACCAAATGCCCTACAATCGTAATAACCATAAGGAGGAGGAAGAGGAAGGTAAGCACAAGAAGAAGAGAGAGACTATTTTCCCCATTTCACAGATGACAAAACTGAGGCACAGAGAGGTAAGGGAGTAGGCACAAGCACACACCATTTGCAGTTAGAAGGATCACAATTCTATGGGAGGAGGTGGACTTCATGTAAATCATCAAGAGAAGACTGAACAAATACATTATACGAGTCATTTAATGTAACCAAGGTTGTCCCTGGATGAAGCTGAAGTCACAGTCACAGCCATGATCCAAATGCTCCATCATGTAGATTCGAGTGTCCCTCTCCGCCTTCCTCTCTCCCCACCCTCCCACATCCCAAGTGGTTCAGGGTTTGGGCTCTGGAGGAGGCTGCACACAAATGAAAGAGACTAGACAAAAAAAAAAAAAAAATACAAATTTGGGAATTGGGGGGCCAGGCGGGAGCCCAGCTCAAGAGGAAGGATTCCTTTTATTCAGGTTTTGGTTTCCAACCATAGCCCTTAGGCAATTCCAATAACAGCCAATCCACAGGGATTTCCATAAAACTGAAAAGTCGAAGTTGCTGCAGCTACCTTTGTCTCAACGAAACAGCGGGTGCTTGCTTCTGACCTTTCAGAGCTCAAGGTCTCCAGCCTTCGGGTTCCTTGTCCACACCTCTCTGCTAGGGAAGGCAATGGGCGGCTTCCCACATGTAGACTGGAGAGTTTTGCTGAAAACTCTGTTATCCGGGAGGGTCTTGGGGGCCATTTGACCCATCCTGATACACATTTTTTTCTTGCCCTTTGGAGTCTGACATTTCCATTTACTGGCGAGCAGAGTGATGGACAATACAAAGCCAGGCACCCTCACTGTGTACTATGGTAAAGAAGTAATAGCTTTAGAGAGTGTATTCAGTTGACACGCGTGAAACACCATGGGAGCACAAGAAAGGCAGGCCAGGGAGTATAAATGTAGTCCCAGTCTGACTGCCAGGGCACACACAACCTGGGCACTGTAATAACAGTCTAGCCATGCAAACTCAGGGCACAGAGTCGGGACCATACATGCAGGATCCGCAGGGAGAGCACAGGTCATATCTTCTATTGTTATTACAGATAATGCCAACTTTCACTCAGAAATATCCCATCTGCATGGGAAATTTGTGGTTATTCTGGCATTCAGAAAGGTGCATTTGCCCTGCCTGGCCAGCATGGCTCAGTTGGTTGAGCAGCCTATGCATCCAAGAGGTTCCAGGTTCGATTCCCAGTCAGGATACGTGCCCAGGTTGCGGGCCTGGATTCCCCAGTGGGGGAGGTGCAGGAGGCAGTTGATCGATGTTTCTCTTTCTACCTTCCTCTCTCTCCAAAGTCAATAAAAAATATATTTTTAAAGAAAACACACATACCATGATCCTAGCCATGTTTTCCCTAGGCATGTCAACATGCCTGCTTCTGCCAGTGGATCTCTTCTATACTTCGATTTTTTCCTGGTAGTGACATCATGTTAGGATGTCATAATAAGTTAGTGTGTTTGTATCTTGAGTCTGTCTCTGATGGACCTGACTATTTTTACTCCAATACATTTTGTATCTGGTATGTTATGTTTCAAGATTACAGAGAAATACTCATGAGCAGAGGAACTATTAATTTAAGGAGGGAAATGTTAAGGGAACCTGCAGCATCAGCCTCAACTCTGGGCTGAGCATCAGCGTTTTGCCTCTGCATCAGAATCACTGAGCAAGGTTATGAATTAAAGAGCCTGTCCGACTCTCCTCATTTCCCCTCCATCCCTACAATCCTGTTGGCGCTGTGAATTCTGAGAGCAGGTTGAGCTGCAAACACCAACTCCCTTTTTACCTGGATGGTTGGGAAGCCATCAGCCTGCTACCAGCAGAGCCTTACATACTAGGAAGAATAAAAACATGTTCCCTGAGTTCTCTTTCCCTCTCTGCTTCCATCCATGGACAGAGTGGAAAGAACAGGGGAAAGAATCAGAGCTCTAGAAAATTCAGCACATGGGAACCTGGGAGCAGGTGGAGAAAGAACGGCACCTCCAAGTCTCCTATGTGCTGTCCAGTCCACACCGAGAAGGATACATCCTCAGATTTTTATCTCCTGCATTCCTCATAACAATGCCCCGAAGTAGCTATTCTTATACCCAATTTACAAATGAGGAACTCTGGGACCTGAGACAGTAATGAACTTGCCCAGGGCTATAGGGCTTATAAGAGATGGAGCCCTAACTAAAGGGGCCTGCATGATTTCAGAGCACCTGGCTTGATAGGCTAGGCTTATTTTTTATTAAATGTGAACAGGTGGGTACGTTTCTGGCATTAGAGATGGGGATGGAAATTGTGCAGGTGTTGATTCCTGGCTAAACTCTTACAGTCCTAAAGCTCAGGGGGAAAATAACTTTTGACTTGGGTTACAGAGATTCTTGACAAGGGGAGTAAAATCTTTATGGAAACTGGAGATTAATGTGTAAAGGATTAGTCACAGATACCTAATTGTATTTCAGACTTTAAAGTTTTGGTCTAATTTTATATCTTTTTTAGAGGCATAATATTTTTATTAAATTTATTGAGGTGACATTGGTTAATAAGATTATGAAGGTTTCAAATGTACATTTCTATGCTACATAATCTGCATATGGCATTTTGTGCCCACCATTCAAAGTAAAATCATTTTCTTTTTTATTGATTTTTTACAGAGAGGAAGGGAGAGGGACAGAGAGCTAGAAACATCAATAAGCTGCCTCCTGCACACCCCCCACTGGGGATGCACCAGCAACCAAGGTATATGCCCTTAACCAGAATCAAACCTGGGACCCTTCAGTCCGCAGGCCAACGCTCTATCCACTGAGCCAAACCGGTCTTGGCCAAAGTAAAATCATTTTCCATCAACTTATATTTGACTTCCTTTGCCCTCCAGTTCCTCCTCCCTACCTCCCTTCTCTCTTGTAACCACCATATTGTGTGTCTGTGAAATTTCATTGTTTTTTCTTATTGCTTCATTTGTTGCTTTCATTTTTATATCCCACATATGAGTGAAATCATATGGTTCTTAACTCTTCCTTGCTGACTTATGTCACTAGCATGATCTTCTCAAGGTCCAGCCATGTTGTTACAAATGGCAGTGTTTTATCCTTTCTTATGGCAGAGGAGTATTCCATAGTATATATGTACCATATCTTGCTTATCCAGTCATCTATCAAGGACACACGTCAGTTGTTTTCATGTCTTGGCTATTGTGAATAACGCTGCAATAAACATAGGATATATATTTTCATATATATTTGCATATAAATGTTTTCAAAATATTCAGGTAGACCCCAAGAAGACAGGTTGCTGGGTCATATGGTAACTCTATTTCTAATTTTTCAGGAACCTCCATGCTATTTTCCACAGTGGCTATACCAGTTTACATTCCCACCAGCAGTGAAGGAGGGTTCTTTTTTTTCCATATCTCCTCCAACACTTGTTATTACTGTCTCAGCAATCCATTACAAAGGAAATTATTGTGTGCTGGGTTGTCTGTTAAATGTTTTATTTTATTTAAAAGTCAGCCCTGATCTGGGACTGTACTAAACTTTCTCTTATTTGGGCATAATTACAGGGAGTCTTGCAGACTGAATGAGAAGGTGGGACCACATAATGAATAGAAGCATATCCTATAGTGGGAGATCCTAAACTCAACATAAACAAATAGCCCCTTGACATTTGCCTTACACATGCTCCTAGAATGATGGTAAGTGGCAAAAACTCATCATGATCTCTGATCTCCTCAATATGTCACTTGACTACTAAAATTTTGCTAAAAAGAGATTATTTCCAGATAAACTGTCTCTTATTCCCAGAATTCAATGCACTCTGTGATTTTGGGGAGTGAGAATAATGGAGGCGAAGTTGGAGGGAAGGATTCTACAGGCTGCATTTGAGATACTCTCAGGAAGGAAGTCAGAGACCTGAGTCGGACCCCCCGGGCCTGGCTGACTCCCCACAGCAGCTGCTCTGCCTCAGCCCCACACTTCACAACTCCTGCACCCACCGACCTCTCCGGTCACCCTCTTCCACAGAACTCAGAGAGTGTGAGTCCAATTGCAGCATCTTTAAAACTTCTGAACTTGCTCCGGAGCTCGGTGGTCGAGCATCAACCTATGAACCAGGAGGTCACGTTTGATTCCTGGTCAGGCCACACGCCCAGGTTGTGGACTCAATCCCCAGTGCGGGGGCATGCAAGAGACCAAACAATGAATCTCTCTCATCACTGATGTTTCTATCTCTCTCCCTCTCCTTTCCTCTCTGAAATCAATAAAAATACATAATATTTTTTAAAAACTTCTGAACTCAATTTTTTCTGATACACCATTGAGAACACCCTTTTTTTCTATAATAAAGAAAAAAAAAACCTGAACCATTAAAAGATCAAGCCAGTCTCCAAAGGGCACAATTTTAAGGAGTATTAAAAGTCAAAAGCCATAGAGTCTTAGCAATTAGGATCTGACCATTGACTTTCCAATCAACTTCTTGGTGAAGAAGTTGCAAAGAAGCAGACCTAGACCCAAATCTAACAGATTAAAAAAAAAAATCAGGATCTTTTCTTTTACCCAGCAGTACCAAGAACTATTACAAGGAAATAAAGACATGTTGAGTTCTCTGTGGAGCTAGAAAAATGCAAGGCTAGACCCTCGCAGGGAGAGGCAGGCAGTGTGCAGGGAAATGATAACAGGCATGGACTTGTTGCTCTCTTTCCAAAAAACCTGGACCCCAGCAATCCAGAGATACAGGACCCTCCCATCCGCTCTTTTCAAAATGAGAGAACCCAACCGCCGCTCGCTCTCCTCAGAGAGCCCTACTTCCCAGAGCTGGGTCTGCCCCAGAGCCCTGGCAGTCCCTCCTTAGGGAGACAGCAGCCAGCACAATAATCAGGCAGTGATGGGGAGCTGAGCTCAGCAGTTAATTAAGGCTGCATCTTTTATTCTCCAGGGCAATTCAGCCCAGCTTGAATGAGCCCCAGAGCCAGTCCCCGGTGGGAATGTCTCCCCAGGCAGTGGGAGAATCCAGCCTCATCAGCATGACAATAGACCCCAGGATGCACTTGGACTGATGTAATGGCCCAAGATGGGGAGGGGGCGGTGGGGATGAAAGGCTTGTAGGAGCAGCCTGGAGCGTTTGCAGCTGACTGGGGCGATTTCAGTGCATGGAATTCCTTCTCTGTGTCTTTATTCCTTTTATAAGAGATGTTTGCTAATTGGTAGAGCTCAGGAAACAATATACCATTAAGAATCCCTTTCCTTTTTCCTACTCACCCCACTCCTCCCCACATCCCCTTTAAAAAAAAAAAAAGTCCCTTCTTTCTTGCTTCTCTAGAAATCTCCACTTCTGTTCTGTGGTTTGCATCGTTTTCATTTTTCTTTCTCTTGAACGTAGAACCTAGAAGCAACAATTTACTAAAAGAGGCTCTGCAACCGATTCTTGTGTATCAGGCTTTCCCTGACGCGCTCCTCCGCCTTCGAGAATCTTGGCTGCAGTCCTCCGACAAGTCATACGTTTGCCTCATACATGATACATTGATATAAAACATTTTGGAAAAGTGAGTCATGGAAAGTTAGTCTGATTTGGTATTTTTTTTCTTTTCCTTAATTTTTTTTTTTTAATCACAAGAACCTATTTAAAGCTGGAGCAGTTGAATCATTTACGTTGACAGGGTCATGGTCAATATGTAGGCGATGTGGGAAGTGCCAGTGGACGGCCTGGCAGAGCAGGTCCTCTGGCTTTGCCACCAGCTCAGGAAGTGACCTGGGTGGGACACTGTCCTCTTCTCCTGCCTTGGATCGCCATCCGCTTACCTGTCCAAGGGGAGGGAGCAAGTCCATGACAGCGAAGGCCCCTCCTGAGCCGGGCGCTTTATGACTGATTGTCACATGTCCTTCACTGACACAGTCCAGAAATGC
The DNA here is from genome assembly GCA_011751065.1 of Lasiurus cinereus. NCBI lineage: Eukaryota > Metazoa > Chordata > Mammalia > Chiroptera > Vespertilionidae > Lasiurus > Lasiurus cinereus. The sequence goes on from JAAGEH010000427.1 coordinate 1,938,796, forward strand.
TTACAAACCAGGAAACGTTCAGTGCGTCAGCTCGCCAAAACAGCAAGATGACATATTCCACCTAGAGTTTTCAAATGAACATTCTTTGTTATTCTGGATGATAACCCCAAAGGATGCCAACCCGGAAGGATACCGTGTGCTGATGCTGGCTCACCTGAGAGGTTGGCAGCTGAGAAGAGAAATAAGGGCATTCGGGAGAATGTTGTTCACTTTCCAGAATTTACGGGGTCCTGGGAAAGGGTGTGTCTGCGTCCTGGCCTCCATCGCCTCTTCTGCCTCTTTGCTTCCCTTGTCCAGCATTTGCAGGACCCCTGGAGAGACTTGAAAGATTTGCTAAGTGTTTCCTAAAGTCAGATAACTTCTCTAAGTGGTCTAGATTTATTCTTGGAATCATTATCTGTCATTCCTACTTCTTTCTTACTATTCGCATCTGATTATGGGGATTGCTGATTATTTACATATATAAAAGGCTAATATGCAAATTGTCCCCACGGAAGTTCAACCGGGAGATCAGGAGTTCGATTGCTAGCTGTGATGTGTGCTGACTGCCAGGGGATGGTGCGGAATGAAAGAAGGCCCCAGCTGGCAGCCGGAAGGCCCTGATTGGCCCCAATCACCAGCCAGGCCTAGGGACCTTACCCATGCACGAATTTCGTACACTGGGCCTCTAGTTTACCATATGCCACCATCTTTCCCCCAGGGTTAATTTTGTAGAGTCATCAGCAGGTTTGGAGGACTCAGGTGGTTCTTCAGGGGGCAGGGAGCCCCTTGAAATTGTATACACTTTGAGTACGTACATGTGTGCATTTCAGTGGGAGAGTGTCCAGAACACTCTTTCGGTTAGCAAGTTGGTAACAATCATGTTACATAAACAACCTGAAGGTTGAAGGTAGAACTTAGAAGGGGGCATGCAGGTTTCTTTGGAAAAAGAGAAGGCAGTAGGAAAAGAGAAAAACCAAGTGGAGATGGGCTGACTCCATCCATGAAAGGCATGAGTCTACAGGAGCTAGAGGGCCATGGAGGACCAGAGATAGGGACATCACTCATTCACAAGTGCCAGGAGTCAGAGCTTGCTCGAGGACACGTAGTACACATGGATAGTAAAGGTTGAGAACCCCTAGGTCTGTGGGAATGGTTGTCTCTTCCTTCATCCATTGAAATGAGCCTTCTGTTGTCTCTCAAAATAATCCTCTAAAATTCCTGCATATCGTCCGCAGAATGGACTTCAAGTCTTCATCTTATTTCTCAGGTTTAACAGAAAAATAAACAAAATCATTAACTCTCAGAAGCTATAAGATCTACAGCTCCTTCACTAACATTTAACACTCTGGCTGCAAAAACCGGGGCACCATCCCCAAAAGGTTTCAGATATAGGGTTATTTCAGGTGAGCCCACAAGGACCTTGACTTGCCCATCCCCATCTTCTCCCAAAGCAGCAGAATTCCAGTGGATCCCCTTCTCCCCTCAGCAAAGATCCTGGACACAGTATCCAGTTGAAAGGCCTCTTTGAACTTGGTAGGGGTCCACTTTATTATCATTATTATAAAACGTTAGAGAAGAATGTGGCTCACTCAGTATTTTTCTCAGGCCCACATCTGAGGTGGAGGAAGAGGATCCAAGAGAGTGTCTTTTTAAAGGTGCCAGATGGATCATCAGGATTTGTCTTGGCAGGGAAACACATACACACACATACACAGACACACAAGTGCATGCACCCACGCACGCACACACAAACACACACGCACACACACATCCAGACAGCCACAATTGTCTTCTCAGAGGCAAAGGAGCCAGTCCCCAGAGTGAAGACTGTTTGCAGCTGGGAGAACAATATGGTAAAAAGAAGACAGCGTACCCCCCGCCCCCCTGATGCAGCCAAAGAAATCTTTGTCCAGCCCAGGTGTTGGCTGTGTCCTCTTCTCTAACATCCTGTCCTGAATTATTCAGGCTCATTCATTATGTATCCCACATAGACACAATTAAAGCATTGCGTCCCCCTAAAGAGAGCAGCCGAGGCCTCGGGGACTGTGAGACCAAAGTGTTGCTCCTGGCCCAGAGAGGCCGGAGAAGCTGATGGCAATAGGAATGGGTTTTGCAAAGAGGCGCTGGGCTGGGGACCTCTCTGCTCTGGAAGTCAGACCCCCACCTCCCTGCCAAGTTATTGGACTGCAGAGGCGACTGTCATGGTGGTGCCAGGGAGGGGGATTTGGGGGAAGTACGGATCCTTTGGAGTTTAGGGTAGGGGTCTGTGTCAACTCCCTGAGGTGCTTCCACATGCAGACAGACGCTGTTTTTAGGATGAGCCTGCTTTTGGTTCTGTTAGGCAAGGAGCTGTGAATGAATCCCAGATCTCTCTCTGCCAGGTGGGAGTCAACAACGCCTCAGCCATTGCTTACGACCAACGGTGAGATAATAGTTACAGTCTTTTTAATGCAAAAAAAAAAGAAAAATGTGCTTCTATAGCAGTGGTTCTGAACCTTCCTAATGCCGCGACCCTTTAAGGCAGCTCCTCATGTGGTGGTGACCCCCAACCATAAAATTATTTCCGTGGCTACTTCATCACTGTAATTTTGCTACTGTTATGAACTGTAATGTAAATAGCTAATATGCAATGTATTTTCATTGTTACAAACTGAACATAATTAAAGCATAGGGATTAATCACAAAAACAATATGTAATCATATATTGTGAAATATTTATTTCTGATTACAAATAAATGAAATGTTGTCTTGAATCGTGGTGTAGCATGGGTAACAGTCTTCCTATGACAACAGTAAACTACATTGCTACATTTTGCTACACTGAGGAGTGGTGTGTTGGTTCCTAAGACCATGGGAAATAGGTGTTTTCCAGTAGTCTTAGGCGACCCCTGTGAAAAGGTTGTTCGACCTCCAAAGGGGTCACGACCCACAGGTTGAGAACCACTGTTCTATAGGAACATGGAAAGTTGTGTTTCTTCTGTTGAGTCTCAGGCAGTAACCAGTGGCTTGTACAGAAAGAACTGAGGCAGGGGGGTTCAGGGCATCTGTTTCTAGGCAAATCAGTGATAAAATTATCGCGACCGTAGGTTTGTGCTGGGAGGGACGAGAAGTCTCCTCCACGTTCATGCATCCCCTGACCTGCTTCCTTACCACTGGGAGTCCAGAACTTGACCCTGATGAATTCTGACCAGCTCTGTGCACCAACCACATCAGATATTTGCCCACTGTCCACCTCTGCTGAGTGACTGGTCGCCACTCTGAGAGACTTTATGGTAGACGTTGATAGGCACCAGGGACTTCTAAGTGGGTGAGGTTTAATTATTTTTCCCCACAGACTCACTAACCAGTTCTGATCAAAGCAAGTGTCAGGTCATACATGTCTCCCCCAACACACACACACACACACACACACACACACACACACAGAGAGAGAGAGAGAGAGAGAGATACTAATACAAACGTTGCTTAGCAACTAGGTACAGTGTAGCTCAGCGGACCTGTCCTGTGAGCCCAAAGACACCCCAGTGCTCTATCCTTTAAGGGGATCCTAATGTAACTTCTACTCAAGACAGACATAATAATGATACTTTGTCAGAACTCAGTTATCCTTATAGTAGTTGGTCCCAAGTGACTACAGCCTCTAAACAAGTCTTTCTCAATTGGGTCAGTCCCGCCACCCCCAGGGCCTTTGTTAATGTTGGGAGACATGGGTTGACACACAGAATGGGAGGAAGGAGAGAGTCCGCTGGTATCTAATAAGTAGGGACCGAAGATGTTACTAAACATCCTCAAAAGCACAGGACAGCCCCAAGATAAGATGGATCCAGCCCCAAATGTTGGCCTTGGTTGAGAAACCCTCCTCAAAGCCAGTGGCTGGACCTGGGCATTTTGGATGTTAACCCCTTGGGTGCCAACCATGTACAAGTTACAGCCCTTGCTAGATTCTCATGCCCTCTCCCACAAGGGTGCAGAAGTCTTTACAGTATTTCTGCCAGGTCACATCTCCCAAATGCTCTGTCAGCCTTCCTTCCAGACATCCCTTCTGCTGATTAACAGAACACTGGTTTACAAACAGACTGGAAATTAGCTAAAGTCTGGTGATGAGCAGAGATTTATGTAACAGGCATGCTTATAGTAGTCCCTCTAGGTGGTAGTCTGAGTTCAGGATATGACACTTTATTTTATTTTTTTCATTGTAAGTGATCAAATCCCAAGGATATCCAGAGAAATCATTTCACTGGAAAGCAGAAGCCAGGCTAAGAAATCCTTAGATTTCAAGGAGTGTTAGAGACATGAGGATTTACTCGCAAGAACGTGATAAGTCTAGACGCCGAGTCTGGGAGGTGGAGGGAGTCTGTCTAGGTGTCCACGCTGAAAGGGCGGTGGCGGCCTTTGAGGAAAGCCTGGGGCCCTGGAGAAGCTGAGTGATTTAAAGTATCATCTTGACCTCCTATTCCTGGCAAACTCCTTTTCAAAGGGAAAATTTTCAGCATTCCTAGAAACACCCTAAATGAGCTCCGGACACCTGTTAGCTATGAGGAGAGGCACTTAGGTTTTTGGTCCACAGTCTGGTCAGGCAAAATCAAACATTTAACTTTCACTTTTGCGTGACGTATCATCCTCCATACACCTCTCAGCACATGTCCATTAGCCATAAATGGTCCCAAATGTGGGCCTTTCTGAAGTGATAACAGCAGAGCTATTAAAACGGTGACAGATCCTAAAAATACCTGCTACTCCGTCTCCTCCTTTCGGGCCCCTCTCCCACCCCATTTCCTACCATCTTGAATAACTTAGCTCCTTTCATTTGCTGATAGGTTAAAACTGGTTTCCTTTGGCTTGTTTACCCTCCTTATCGAAGTGTGAATAGGCTAGTTAAAAAAATAGCAACTAAAACAATTGATTAATTAGTAAAAAGGCAGTCACTGTATTTTATAACTCTCCTTTCCAAAATAATGCTCATGGATATCAGTATCTACATATAAAATTATATGAAAAAAAAATCCACACAGTAGTGGCCTTTTGAGTTATAGAAGATTAAAATTGGGATGGACATCAGAACCCACAATAATTCAACTGCCTCTCATCCATGCATTTATTCACTCATTTGTTTAGCCAGGGTTTATTGAGTTCCTCCTATGAGCCAAACATGTACATAAAAGTAAGCACAACACAAACTTGACCTTGAGAAATGCACTCACTATTTAGGGCAAGAGTCAGCAAACTTTAAAGAGACAGCACGTATTTTTGGTTTTGTGGACTATATGGTTTCTGTCATCACTAGTCAACTCTGACATACATAGTATGTAAACACACAAGGAGAGCTTTATTTGTGGACATTGAAATTTGAATTTCTGATAATTTTCACGTGTCAAGAATATCATTCTTCTTTTGATTTTTTCAACTATTTAAAAATGTGAAAAGTTATACAAAAACAGGCAATAGGACTGTTTAGCCTGCAGACCACACCCCTAGAAGGATGAAAATGTAAGGAATCATAACTTGTTACTTAGTGACATCAGTAAGGTTAAAAAAAAATGTTGCTATCAGATGTCACCATGGACCTGTAGTTTCTACTGAAAGTGAAAGAATAAAAAAAGGTACACCTTCACCTGATGCCTTTACTTCCCAAAATCTACCGCCCACCTCCCCTCACCAACTCAGGTCCTTATACACCATGCAGATGGTTATGGACAATTGCCTCAAGACAGAGAAAGTTCTTAGAGTTTGAATAACACCTGACTTTGTTATGAATTGCAAATATAGAGACTATAATATGAATGAAAATGTAGACGGTACTAGGACTCTCCGAATTTTCACCTTGACCCAGGAATCAAGTCTTCGGGGAGAGATCCCATGATTCATAGGTTCCAGGACTGCGTGATGTTTCTTCAAATCTGGAACATCATGAAGTGGAGTATCTTCCTCAGGAGGGGAGGGTGAGGATTTGAGAATCGCCTAAGGTTTGAAGGAGGTCCCAGCAGGAGACGTTTGAAGTATGTTTGGAAGATAATTAAAAACTGACCTTGGTTGTAACAGCCTGGTGAATAGGGGTAACTTAATTCAACTTTCCCTGACAAGGTAGAGATAGAGGAAGACTGGGCCAGAGCAGAACGGGGGGGCTGCAAGGCATCCCAGACTCTCGTTGTTGTTATTTGTATGTACGTAGTAGGGCTATGAAGGAACCCCCCCACCAGGGAGGTGTGGCTACGAAGGAACAGCCCAAGAAGCTGCCAGGACACATCAGCCATGCACCCCGTCCTTCTTCATCTCAGCCCAGAGAACTGGGGAGCAGGGTCCCCAAAGGAGGCTCCATCTGGATGGCCTTCGTGGCTGGAATTTCCCAGGAGGAGGAGATGCATGCGGACAGCTTGCACTTTGCTTTCTCCCCCTCCAGTCACCCCAAGGGCACCCCAGTTCCTTCCTCAGATTCAGTGAAGTCTGAGGGTCTCCTATGAGCTATAGAAGGAAGGAGTATTATTTAGAAAATGGGGAACCGAGTAAAAAGGGATTCTGACCAAAAGGCAACTCCTCCAAAGGTAGTGTGTTCCAAAATAGGAACAATAAGGCGGATGGACCAGAGCTCATGGAAAAAGTCTAAATGTAAGAGAAGTTCGAGGCTATGAAGAATTTTCTGTCGCTGCTCCCTTACAGCTTACCCAGAGACATGGATAATTGAGAATCTGAGACTATTTTCACTCCTGTCCAAACCTTTGTCTCTGCTAGACTTTCCCAAGTCCTGGAGACGGGAGTGTGAACTAATCGACATGGAATTACCATAATAGTTTCCAGAGCGATTACATTACTTTTGGATTCTAAACACAGGTTTTGTTTCTAAAAGAAAACTACATTGTTTGTTTCTAATACTTGCTCTTTCTTAAATGCTTGTCTGGAGTTTTCTCCATGGAAGGCGGCAGTAGCGATATGATTTTTCTGAAATAAAAAGCATCCAAAGAGCCATTTGGCAACTTACTGTGCAAAAATGTAGCCACATTAATAAATGCATAAATGTAGCTCTATACCTAAGCATTAAAAATAGAAGGTACTAGTTTATATATAATAGTTTGTAAACTAATATTAGCTTACATGTAATAATTTTCTTCAATATATTTTACTAGCTCTTTTCTAGCATTAAAATAGTATGTTCTCTATGCAAGACGTTTAGAAAATGCAAAAAAATGCAAAAAAGTTTTATATAAGCACTACTAAGAAGTGATTTATTTCCCCACTTTTCATCTATTTCCTTCTAGATGGTAGATAGGTATCTAGATATATATATATTGGTATTAATGTCAATATATATATATATATATATATATATATAAAGAGATATATAACTATATCTAGAAATATATATATGGATATGTATATATATATATTTAATTTTTTCCCTTAAAATGTCCTGGGTTTTATTCCTTTTTCTTGACTAAACTAAAATTTATTATGTAATCCCATATAAATGAGCAGTTTAAACAAACATTGCTGTTTGCATTCTTTATGGATTCTTTATTATAGGACTCTGGATGTACATTGCTGAGTTATGTAACACTTAAGGATACTAGTACCTATTGCCAAGTGCCCCAGTTCACACCCTCAAATGGTGTGTGAAACAACAGCCCCTTAGCAGTAGTTGATGGATACCAGTGGAAGTGGAAGTAACAACATTTGAACCCAGGTCTTAGGCTCCTCCATATGTTTGTCTCCATCATGCAGTTGGTGATCTCATAAGGGACCTCACTTTCCTCCAAATTTCCCAAGTACTTTCCATGGGAAAGAACTCATTGAATCTCCACTCAGCATGTAGCTTGGGTCACTCTCTTTGAACCTGAAGATTCCTTTAGGACTGCCTAGTGTTGTTTTGTTTTACTTTGAATAATTTGTCAAGATAATTAGCTTATAGAGAGTTTCTACACCTGGTTTCAATAATAAAATGAGAATAAATGTATGCATGTAGGTATTTCTTTGCATGTCACCTTCCCATATTTTATCTGAGTTTATATTTATACTAGAAGCCCAGTGCACGAAATTCGTACACCGGTAGGGTCCCTAGACCTGGCTGGCGATTAGGGCTGATCTGTGGGGCAACCAACAGAGCGATAGCACCTGCCTTGGTTGGCCTGGCACTGCCCACTCACCGGCACCACCCTCTGCTGCCACTAGTCGGGGCCTGCGGGCTGAGGGCAGCTTCTGTGTTGAGCGTCTACCCCTGGTGGTCAGTGCACATCATAGCAACCAGTCATTCTGCCCTCCTTCCCCTGTTCAGTTGATTTGCATATTTAGGCTTTTATATAGATAGATTATTGAGGATTTTAGAAAAAAGTATTGCGATACCAATTTTATAGGTAAAACATATAAAAATTAAGACTGAGATAGATGTAAAGTCCGTGTCTGGGATCAAACAGGGAACCAGACACCCTATGGGGAAGTTCCGCCTGACCCCACAGCCGGACCGTGAAATCTGGATTTGGACCCAGAATTATTTAACGCAGCTGGGAGACCTTGGAAGCTAAGCCACATGCCCGATTCCCAGTGAAAACTAAAGATTCACTTGCTGTTGCATTTCAAACCTGCTGGGTTGATCGAGATTCTTCTTTGTCACCAGAAGGTATAAGGAAACTGTCAGCTCCCGGAGAGCATGACCTTCAGGAGAACAGGCCTTTCAGCTGTCCCCTTTGTCACTGGAAGAGAAAGAGGGAAGGAGTAAGTAGCAGTACTATGCATCTAGGTGCTAAGTTCATAAAAATGTTCCTTTAATCCTCACATAATCTCATTTCTTGCAAATATGCCCCATTTTATAGAAACACATTAAGATTCGGGATTGCCCTGGCCAGGTGGCTCCATTGATTGAGTGTCATCCCTATATACCAAAAGCTTGCAGATTCGATTCCCGGTCAAGGTATAAACTCAGAATGTGGGTTCCATCCCCAGTTGGGATACATGCAAGAGGCAACTGAACAATGTTTTCTCTCACATCACTGTTTCTCCTCCCTGCCTCTCTCTCTCAAGTCAATAAAAACATACCCTCAGGTGAGAATTAAAAAAACAACAACAGATTCAGATTTTTATAAACTTTTCCTAAAGTAAACTCAGAAAACAAGTGACAGAGTCCAATTTTGAACCCAGGATTGTTGAGGTCAAAATGCACATCTTTCAAATTGACCTTCCCTCTCCCCAAAGTGCCTCACCACCCCTAGGGTTAGAGTTCTGTGTCCGTGGCCTCAAATAGCTCTCTCTATCAGAATTACACATGCAGAAGCAGGCTTCAACTAAAGCAGAATGGAGGTTCTTTCAGATGGAAAAAATTTTGAGCCATTTGAGTGTATTGCAAATTAAAATGGGATTTTCTGGCTTAAGGTGTGATTCTGTAGGGAGACAGTTCCACAGGTCCCGTGCCCCTGTGACTGCACCCAGGAATCTGCCATTGTTTCCCAGGGCGCCATAAGGGCCAGGTCATTCCCATTTCGCCTTCTGGTTTGCTCTTCATCCAGGCCTTCCCTAACAGAGCGTGAACACAGAGGTCAATTTCCTGCGCTCAATCTGGAAAAGGCCAGCTGGCAATTAACTTCCCAAAAGGGATCAGTGGTGATAGGGAGAAATAAAATCAACGAGTAATGCAAAACACCCATCTCGGCTCTGTGTTCTAAGCGGTGCTTCTTCCCAAATGCTGACCAGACCTGTGAGCCGATGGGAGAGAGATGTGCAGTCTGTGGCTCACCTCCCATCACTTCCGCTACTCGCCTCCCATGCACAGATCAGTAAGGAAAAAGGAGCAAGACTGGCAATGAGAGAGAGAAGGAAAAAACAGAGAAAGGGATGGGGCATAATATGCAAGATAACTGTTATTATTAAAGTAATTATTGTTTAGAATTTCTTTGACTCTTTTCCTCCAATCCCAGGCAAACATGCACATTTCCAACTGGCATGGCCTTCCAAGAGGACTCTGGGAACTGTTGAAAAGGCACCCCACCCTCCCACACTGCAGCGTTGCCCCCTAAATCCAAACCAGACAGGGCTTATCCGTGAAAGGCTCTGAATTAGACCCCCAATGCTTACGGAGCGCCTCACTGTTGATATGGGCAAAACTGGCACTTTTGCTGTATGCCACACTCTGCAGGGAACAGTCTGCCCAGCCTTCTTGAGTAAGGGACTTGAAGTGTGTGTGTGTGTTTGGTGGGGGGGGGACTGCAGAAGGAGGGGGAGCGGGCAGGGAGTTGGTAAAAGGCACCATTCCACCTTTGATACAAATCCCTGTAATCAAAACCACATTGGGTCAGCTCCGCCTTACCTCCAAACTGCCTCTGAGACGCTATAAACATTGGCAGACAATGCATATAATTAAGGTGGAATACGTCCTCATAAATGTTTGTTTCCATCTGCTAGTTGTTTCAGCGAATAGTAGAGGAGTTCTTGTGGTCAGTCTGGAGAACAACAGGAGAGATCCGCGCATCCCCACCTAGAAGCGGCCTCGGAGCTGGCCTGGAGGGGGGGCCCGGGCTAGAACCCGCAGCGTGGGGAAGCCGAGAGAGAGAGGGGGTCCGGCTGTGGTGCCCAGCCCTCATTGTCAGAGCAGGCCGGTGCGAAGGCGACCCATTGGAGCCCCCCTTCCTGCCGTAAAGAAACACTGAGAGACTGTGAGCATTGTTGTCTTTCAATACCACGGGGGGAAGTGGGCGAAAGAAAGTAAGAGTGTTCTGGCACCAGAATCGTTTCTCCATTACCTCAATTAGTTCCAATGATGTGGAAAAGTTCTGTCTGGAGAAATCAAACCGAACGTAAAATCGCTGAAGCGCCAGTAGGTGTTGATACAGGCATTAGTCAGCAATACTGATGGCCATGAAGTCACTCCGAGCCCCGCCGCGGGGGCCGGGCAGGGACAGAAACTCATTAGCTCACTCCCTTCGGCGGAGCGTGTGGCGGCTTTCAGTGTGGCACCCACGCAAGCTGGCACCACGGGGAGATTTCGCCGTCTGCCCTGGGGAGGCCCGGTGCGCGACGGTGTCTGGTAGAGAAATCTGGGATCGGTCCCTCTATTACTTTCTACAGAGACATAAATACAGTAAGTCCTCTTTTGTAAGAGCCACGTTTGCCATTGGTTATGAGAAGCTGGGTTTGCTTAGGAAGTAAGTAATCTTTGCGACGTCTAGGAGTAAGTGACCAGAAGAGAGATTGGGGCTCAGCAGAGGGAAGATTTGCGATGCTTGAGGCAGGCCAGGCGCTCCCATGGGAAGTAGATATTAAGCTCCTCGTTGGGTGTTCAGTGAAGGCCAGTGCGCACCTGCCGGGGCAGATGGTTCTGGGAGGAGTCTCGCCCTAGATGGGCCATTGAACGATCTGAAATCTCTCCCCCAAGTTCCGATCCCGTGGGTAGGAGTGGAGAGAAGAAAATACATAGGTTTCTTTTTCTGCCATAGTCCACGTAGTCCCTGCCTCTCTTCTTCCTTGTAGAGTCCCTTTCTAGAGCCTCAAAAAATGTCCTCTCGGATATAGAGCGACACGAACATACTATGTGCTCTACCATGTTTGGGAGGAGGGATAAAAACTGGGGCACTCTCTGATGGGTTGAACTACTTCCTCAGCAGTGTATTTCTCTCTCCCAGTTTAGCCACAGCCTCTTCAAACACTTATTTTTACGAAAGATTGGTGAACACAACATGCAGAAGAATGCATGGATCAAAGGAAGGAAGGGAAGTAGAGAAAATGTAGGGAAGGAGGAAGGAAAGAAAGAAGGTATTGTCCATTTCCCATGTAGTCAGTGACCTATATCCCTCAAACACACACACACACACACACACACACACACACACACACACACACCAGCCCTGGCTGGTGTCGTTTAGTTGTTTGGAGAGTCACCTGTACTTGGAAAGGCCATGTGTTTGATTCAGGTCAGGACACATACCTAAGTTTCAGGTTCCATCCCTGGTCAGGGCACATGTGGGAGGCAACCAATCAATGTTTCACCCTCCCTCCCTCTCTCTCTCCCTCTCCCTTCCTCTCTAAAATCAATAAAAGCATATCCTTAGGTGAGGATTTTTTTTTAAATGCATTATATTTAGGTTGTATTTCTAAGGAAACTGAGTCACAGAAAAGTTGAGTAACTTGACCAAAATCACACAGCTAGAGAGTGACTGAAACGGGATAAGATACACAAAAAACAGACTACACCAGCTCCATCCACTCTTTTCCTTCCCCCTCACCCCCCCCACTCCCCCCCCACACACACACACAGCTGGGCAATGACTTATCTGGCTTTGGATAACCTGCTGGGAAAGACTTGAATGTGAAGCCCAAGGTCCAGGAAGAGTAGAAGCCCCCGCCCCCCGTTTCTTTGTGCACCATCATGTAGAGATGGTAACTCCTAAATGGCAGATTGAGAGCAGACTTTAACATTTCTCCTCAGATTGCTTTTTTTTTCTTTTTTACCTTGAAGTGGTACATACTAATGTAGTACCGAAGCTGGAATTTTTCACCCCAATAGGAAGCCTAAGCAGTTTCAGTCCAGCCCCTGAAAGCGTCTCTAACCATGGTCTGAATCTCCAGGACATGGTCAGGGAATCATGCTCAGAATTATCCCTGTGTGTTGGCCCCTCAACACTGAGAGGAAACCTCGTCTCCCCTCCAGTCTAACAGTTCAGAAGAGCGATGAGAGAGATGAAGATGGTCCTCCACTCGGGGATTCCAACCTCACGGAGTTGGTTTTGAAATTGTCACTGGCATTTTCCAGTTCCTAAGAAGAAAGCCAGCTTGTACAGCTTGACACAGACTGGGGCCCCCCGCAGGAACCCGCATTCGAGTCCCTCATGCCCGCTTTTTCCTCTGATGATGTTTGCGTGTGCGTCCCTCCGACCCGTCTTCACAAGGCTCCCTCGTAATTCACAAGCAGCAAGTCTTCGTGGCTGAGAACAATAATTAAGTAATCATCCTATTGTGCCTCGCTGCCTAGAAAATTGCATACAGCTCCCCAAAAGAGGGCTGTTTTTTGCTAGTGTTTAGACTAAAACCTTGATTATCTACATCAGTGTTGGAACAGGAATTACAGAAGTAAACAAACGCCGAAGATAAGCTGGATCTGTCTCATTGGGCAGCGATCCCCACTTCCTTCCATGCTAACGCCCTCCCCGCCGTCTCTCTGAGAGCATCGCCATGTTTCCATTACAGATGCTAAAATACCTTATGCTCTTTTTACACTGGCCTCATGGCCCCCTGAACGCTGTATCCTAGGACCACACCAGCCACTGTGAAGCATAGCAAAATGATGAGCTTTCTTTCCTCAACGAAGAATCTCCATTCAAACCCTGACTCCAGCTCTTTGTGATCTTGGGCAAGGTATCTAACCTCTCTGAGCATCTAAAATTAGGTTAAGCCGAAACCGTTTGGCTCAGTGGATAGAGCATCAGCCTGCGGACTGAAAGGTCCCGGGTTCGATTCCGGTCAAGGGCATGTATTCTGGTTGCGGGCACGTCCCCAGTAGAGGGTGTGCAGGAGGCGGCTGATCGATGTCTCTCTCTCATCGATGTTTCTAATTCTCTATCCCTCTCCCTTCCTCTCTGTAAAAAAATCAATAAAAAATATTTTTAAAATTAGGTTAATAATAGTGCATAGCCTACTAGGTTAGTGAGAGAAATAAATGTGATACTTATTAAAAGGTCCAGCATCCAGCCAGTGTAGCTCCATTGGTTGAGGGTCATCCCATGCACCATGAGGTCACAGGTTAGATTCCCAGTCAGGGCACAATCCCAAGTTACAGACTCGATTACCAGTAGGGGGCATGCAGAAGGGAGAAGGAGAGAGAGAAACATTGATGTTTTGAAATCAATAAAAACATGTGTTCAAAAATGAATAAATAGCTGAAACCAGTTTGGCTCAATGGATAGAGTGTCGGCCTGCAGACTGAAAGGTCCCAGGTTCGATTCCGGTCAAGGGCATGTACCTTGGTTGCGGGCACATCTCCAGTGGGGGGTATGCAGAAGGCAGCTGATCGATGTCTCTCTCTCCCATCGATGTTTCTAACTTTCTATCCCTCTCCCTTCCTCTCTGCAAAAAATAAATAAAAATATATATTTTTAAAAAATGAATAAAAAACGAAAAGCACCCAGCACAGCACCTAGCACACAGCGAAGGCCCGCCAATGTGAGCCATTCGCATGATGGTGTCCTCTTCCACCAATAGTCTGTGCTGCGCGCTCAGGAGAAGCTCAATATAAAAGTGATAATTTGCAAAATGAGGGAGAAACAATAATCACAAATTGGGCTACACGGCAGAGTAATTCTGGGAGTTTAAAAATTATTTTATTTTTTAAAAAGTGTCTCGCTTGTTACCCAATTCTTTCCTTGCCTTTCTTGTTCCCTTATTTTATACTTTGCCCAAGGCATCATTTAGTGTTCCAAAATATGAGACGCTTATAGGTATTCAGAAGCCCCGGGAGAAATGGAATACATTTACAGACCCATAAACATCTAAATTAGTGCTATAAATGGGAAATATAGTCTATAGTTGGAGAGTGCCCAATACATAATATGTTGTGGCATAGAAGAGACTTCCTTTCTGGTGGCTGGAAAATCTATTTGCGCTAAGTATTCAATTTTAAAATGGATAATAAAAATAAATAATAGGCATGCTTCTGCTTAAATTGCACCTTTCACGGGAGATCTCAAAGAGTTTTTCAACTGTTAATTTACGACCCCTGGGGTGAGGTAGGTGGCAAGTAATATCTTTCTTCCTTAAATGGAGAAACAGACATACAGAGGCCTGGGTGACTTGTCCAAGGACCCAAGGTAAGCCCCAGCTGCGAGCAGAGAGAAGAGAGAACATTGAGATCTTCCTTTAAATGATGAAAATCCGTATTATTGCCTATAAATCCTATGAGGAGCGCTCATTCGGGCTGCACAATCATACACCTAGCACTAGTATCATTGGTATTCCAGTCGCCTACTCCTGTAAACTACTGTAAGAGTTCAGTGGCGTGTAGTGGTTAGGTGTTAGGCTGTCTTGTACATCTGCAGGTGGGCTGGGAGTTGGATGTCTGGGCTGATCTCAAGGCTACGAGTGACTGAGCAGGAAAGGCAAACTGAGGCTGAATCTTCTCCCTGCTTTCCTCACCCTCCAGGGAGCAGGGGTCCAGCCAGGGCATGAGCCTCTCATGGAAATGGCAGGAGAGCCAGGGAGCAAATCCCAGCTCTGCAAGGGAATCATGTCATATCTACTGATCCTATTGGCCTGATGTTGGAGAAGGCCACTCTCCCCACCATGAGGCTGGAAAGTCACAGGACCATGTCCAAGGTCAGTTTCCTGAGATGTGCACAGCCCCCTCCTCCTCCACTATCATGGAAGTTAGAGAAAGGAGTGAGCACTCTAAAACAGTAATCTACCACCGTTAGCACTTCCTCCTCCTTCATATTTCAGACATTTTTGTATGCACTCATCTTTGAAAGAGTGGCTATTTCACACCAACCTGAAACTTCTGCTGGACCACTGGCTTGATCCTGGCTTTTAGTAAAAGGGTGAACTTTATTTTTATTTGTTTATTTACTTAAAATAGATCTTTTATTGGTTTCAGGAAAAAAGGGAGATGAAGAGAGAGAGAAACATCAATGATGAGAGAGAATCATTGATCGGCTGCCCCCTGCATGCCCCACATTGGGGATGGAGCCCACAACCTGAGCATGTGCCTTGACCTGGAATCAAACCGTCATCTCCTAGTTCAGTGGTCGGCAAACTTCGGCTCACAAGCCACATGCGGCTCGGAAGCCAAGGTTTGCTGCTCTGTTGACTAATGAGTTTGCCGACCACTGGGATAGGGCCTTAACCACAAGGAACAACAACAGCCTGTAATTATTGGAATCGGGAGTCTAGGTCAATGGTTGGCAAACTCTTTAGTCAGCAGAACAGCAAACTGTGGCCTGCAAGCCGCATGTGGCTCAAGAGCCGCAGTTTGCTGACCACTATCCTGGTTCATAGGTTGACTCTTAACCACTGAGCCACACCAGCCAGGCTAAAAACATGAAACTTAAATAAGACAACAAAACAAACACCCTTATCACTTATTAGTCTCCTTGATATCAAGTTAAAGATATATTCAGAGATGGAAGAGGAAATTGCCTAATAAGGGAATAATGCTGATCGGTTTAGATAAAATTGTATATGGGGGATCCATATAAATAATTTGCCCTTATGAGTGTATTCCCAGACACTCTTTTCAGACCCTGAAATTCCCAATTAACCAGCAATGCTTAACATATATAAAAGGCTCAGTGGATTATCCCTAGCATAATGATGCTCTTAAGGATGAGACCCCATTAATTAATGGTTCTACTTCCCCCAAACCTTAGAAGGCTCAAAAACTCCAGCCTGACAGGTGAGGGTCTCTCTAGTGTGTAGCACCCTATATACATCTATACAGTGGTACCTCGAGATACGAGTTTAATTCGTTCCGTAATCTTGAGGCGTGGGAAACTATGAGACCCTCCACTCGTGGTAAACTGGTGGGTCGTGTGCAGCCGGCCGATCCTCACGATTACTCCGATCTCAAATGTTGCTCGTATTTCAAAGCAAAAATCGCTCGCTTGACAGCTCGTATCTCAAAAATCTCATATGTTAGGGCACTGTACTCCCCATATAGTCATCCATGCCTCGCTATACCTCTCCTCTGTTTCTCAGCCTGGGCCAAAACTCCCAGTTTGAACATTCACCAAGGAGGATACCTTCCTCTCGGGCTCTGTTTCTCACCCTCTGTTTAGAGCCAAAGGAAAGGAAAGGCTTAGGGCTCCGGTCTAATCTGAACTTCCCAGACGGCCATGAGGTTTAAGGAATGCCGTCGTTTTAGACAATGAGGGATCTGAAGAAGAGCTCACTGCTCAGCAAGGCCACAAGGAAAGCCAGTTGTCCCTCGGACATCCCTTTGAAGTCCAGCTTCCTCTCCAAGTGAGCTAAGCCCTCGCCACCTCCCTGCCGAGCCCTGCCTCTGGGCTGCCTCTGAATCACTTTCCTCTCGCTTCCATCTGTGGGTTCCTGCGGGGAGAAGAGTGGCTCCCCCTGGCTCAGGACTGTTTCTCCGGGTTATATATGTCACCGTTTTCCATGCCTTTAACAAGACTCAATTAAAAATTAATCGGTCCAGCATGGCAATTTGAGAGGTAATTGTTTCTTTTCCCCCGACTCCATGGCCATAGGCTAAAAGCACACCCAGAACCTAAATTAATCATCTAATTGGGATTTTTCCATAGCCCGGCCCTGCAGCCTGCCAGGGGTCCCCGCAGTGTGCTGCCTGACCTCAATAATGAGATGGCCTGAGTGTCCACTCGGTGGCTTTCTGCCCTGCTTCCCTGTGCGATTCCCTGTAGGAAAATGGAGAATAGCCAGAGAGGCTGTTAACGTAGACCCTCTCCAGTGGCCTTTATCGTCAGAAGATAATCCGTCATTTGGGAGGAATTCTGTGACCCTGTGGCAGGTTAATACAGTCGACGTGGTTTGTAACAGCAAAAGGTGGTTTCAGTGTGACGGCAGCCCTGCTGGTATGATTTATTCGTACAACGTGTAACAGGGAGGCTGAAAAAGAAATGAGGCGATTTTATGTACACAGCTCTGGAAGGTTCTCCACGTCAACCCATGTCCTTTCTCATCTAACACACACACAGCAATCCTGTAAGATAAGTAGCGTTATTTCTTGTCTGTTTTTAAAGGAATGAATATATTGAGCACGAAGAGGAGAAGTTAGTACCAGAGGTATCCGTGTTGACTTGTAGTAGCTTAGACACATACACTACTTCTATATTTTAACTTGGATATAAAATATATTTTGTGTAATCCTCTCGTTTTAAGATTAATACCAATCATTTTGTTTCTGTAATGAAAGGAGTTGAAGGCCTATATTTGCCTAGGTCATTTTTAAATCATGACATGAGTCTTGTACTTGCTTCAAAAGATGTTATGGAGCAGCCTAAGTGTGTTATTTTTTCTTACATTCTTACCTGGTAAAATTAATCAAAAAAGTTCACTGTATCTTTCACATCGGTTAATCCATTACACTAAAGGCCACACAATTTTTCAAAAAGATAAGGAGCTATAGTCATTTAAATGGAAGATAATTTCTTACATAATTGATATTCAGAAAACCAGCCAATGTTTGAGCATCCCTGAAGATAGAACTTAAAGTTCTATTTCCTCCATGAAATTGACCATCAACAAGATTTATCTTCATCACACGTTGCCCTCTCTGAGTGCACTCAATGTACATGCATATCTTCTTGCAAACTTTTGCCCTTTGAGAAAACTCTGAATCACCACCAGAGACATATTTGTTACCTGGTAGGTAATGAATAAATTAATCTCAATTAAACTGATCTTATTATACCCTGCAATTTTAAACCCATAACTAAGTATATTTAAATAGCAACATATGTATTTCATCAATAGTAAAATAGTATACAAACATTGTTCATAATAATTGCAATTGTATGTCTGTATTTGCAATTAATTAATAGTATCATAAGAGTTATTTTTCTCTAGCCACTAGGCTACCAAGGTAGCCAGTCTTTCCAATACAATAAACATGGCTCCAATGAAACCTTTTTTGTGTGGCTTTATTGTTGTATAAAGTTTGATTTCCAGTCAGGGCACATGCCGAGTGTGGCGTGTGCAGGAGGCAGCCGATTAATGATTCTCATCATTGATGTTTCTATCTCTTTCTCCCTCTCCCTCTCCCTCTTCTCCTCCCTCTCCCTCTCTAAAATTGATACATATATATTTTAAAAGAATAGAACTAACAGTCCCAAGACTTTATTTTCATTCCTAAGGGGTATCTGGCTGTAGAAAAGGAGCTGAGAGGTATGCCTCTTCACCCCACTAGATGAATTTTTCAAGCCCTTAATCCTTGCCTTATCTCAGCCTTTCATAAGAGAAGCAGTGATAAAGCATGTAGTCTAACCGTGATAGTTAATAGTTAGAAATTTCAGTAATGTCTGCTTTACACATATATGGAAGGTGAGGACAACATCCAGTTTTTAAATTGACCTCCTTCGTTGTGTTCCATAAAATATAGTGCTCATTGGGTCAGTTCACAGATCCTATCAGAACATCCTAAGAATCACTTATAGAACTGCTCATAGCATATTACAAATGACATTGTAATGGTTGTCCCGGCTACCTGTCAATCATAACAGCCCCAGGACTTCATCGGCTATTTCCAGGCAGATCCTGTCCCCGGAGAAAAGAATTGGCAACAAACAGGAAGCTCTGGCCTCTTCATGTTCATATCATGAAGACTCCAGGGGACTCCCTAAGACCTCTGACCTCTCCTCCATGGTTGAGGTCGCCTGCGGGGGCCTTTCCCAGGGAGAGAGAGCCGACTTTCCCCTCTCTCCTCGCTCCCTCGCTGGCCAGCCTCACCTGTGATCAGCCAGGGTAGAAAGAGATGCCAAGCCCTCCCCGGCTCTGATAACAGGGTTGCCTGACTGTAATTACAGGCTTTCGCCTCCCAGCTCTCCAAATGACAGTCACAATCGAGACTGAAACTCCTCAGTCAGATGGAATCAATTACTGGGCAAAATTGGGAGGTTAATTTCCCCCAGAATGAGATATGCCATCGAGCCCTGCCATCTCTCTCCCTCCAGCTGGTGGCTCCTTCGGGCGCATTGTTCTCTGGCCACAGGAACAAAGTCCCGTTCGGAAGGATTTCCAAAGAGTTGGTTTGAAAAGGAAACTCCATCAGCCCCCCCAAACTCAATAAGCACTGAATAGAAGGGCTGTGATTAACCAGGCGGCATGGATGGCTAACCACTAGCCTTTGCATTTGACGGGCGTCGGGTTAATCCAATAAGAAGGAATGGAATCTGCTGGTATGTTCCCTTCTTGCCGTTCCCCTGCCTCTCCTGTCGCAGAAGCCTGCCCTTTTGGAAATGACCGTGGAAAGAAACCAGTTCCCTCGTTACGTTTATTTTCTAAATATGACAAAGTAACTCTTTTTAAAAAAAAATAAGCAACGTTATTCATTTTATCCAAATGGGATGGATGTTTATGAAAAACCTAACGGAAGTGTTCAAATAGTTTCCATTTAATAGGTGATAATCATAATAATAATTAGGGTAACAGTGACAGACTTATTTGAACTTGACCGTGTTTCAGGAAATGCTGAATGTTATGAACTCAGTTCTCTCAAAGCTGCCTTGAAACGAAGGCACTGAGAAGTTAGGTAACTTGTTTATATGTATCCGAGCCAGAAAATGAACCCAGGAGATCTGAATCCAGAGCCTAGCATTTAAAATTGCCGAGACCGGTTTGGCTCATTGGATAGAGCGTCATCCTTGTAGATTGAAAGGTCCCAGGTTCAATTCCGGTCGGGGGCATGTACCTTGCTTATGGGCACAACTCCAGTAGAGGGCATGCAGGAGATGGCTGATTGATGTCTCTCTCTCATCGATGTTTCTGACTTTCTATCCCTCTCCCTTCCTCTCTGTAAAAAATCAATAAAATATATTTTAAAATCACCACTTGAGCCTCAGGGAGATACTCTCATCACTCTTAGGTGGGGGATGGGAAGCCTGCAGATGGTAATTAACTTGCCCAAGTTTAGATATAGCTCATGAATGAATGAAGCTGTTATTTCACCCCACATCTGTCCGACTCAAAAGACTGAGCATGTCCAGCAAAGCCCTACTGAGCCACTTTTGCAAGGTCTTGGTGATGGTGAGCTGAAATCAGTGGGAGTGATATTCAATTCTATAGCATTTACATTTTCCATGAGTCCTATTTAGGAGTATGGCTAAATCAAATTTGGTGGGTTTATAGGAGTTCTATGATAGTATTGCATATTTATACTGTATTCTGAAATCTATGTAGCTGTCCGTTTCACAATCTGTTTTAAGAAGTCACTCCATGAAGTATGTACACACCTCAACAGGAAACAGGCTTTGAATAATATGTCAGGAGATATTTTGAATTAAAGTCTGATGCTATTTCTACTCCTGAAATCCAGATTCCCTATACTATCTGGCAAATTTAAAGGCAGGTACTCTATTGTTGGCACTCAGTTTCTGATTGAGAAAAATGAGCCAGTACCTGCTGCTTGTATGCCATGTATTCAGAGTAGAGCTTAGTGGGTTCATTCAGTAATTCGGCCAACAATTACTGAGTTTCTCTTGTATACCAACCAGCATGATGGTATGTAGTAGACCATGGCTTGAAGTCTCAGAACAGGATGGGCAAGGTCCCTGTTCTCTTTATGATCTCTGATAAATGCAGCAAGAGTGTTCGCAAATGACTTCCACACTTCCTGCACCCTTACTCCGTTATAGAACATGCCGGGGAAATGAATGGCAAATAAGTTCCTATTTTCTTGTTAGAAATAAAATAAGCTAGGTTTTACTGAAGAGTATATACCATGTTAATAAAGGCATTTATTATGAATGTGCCTAAGGGGAAAATAATCCAAATTAATATTTTTAAAAAGGGGATATTTTATTTTTTTCACTTTTGGTAACAGGGAGTAGCAAATGGTATTTGAGTAAGGAGGACCCTGTATAGTTCATGTACATGTCAGTGTATGTGGATCTTTGACTGTAAAGAAATGTTACTACAGTGTTAATTGGAAACCAATTTTAAATAAATGGAGCTTAAAAACTAATGTTAAAAAAGAAAAAAACATAATATTTTAGATTACGTATCCTATAATAGACTTCATCCCTATTTGACTTGCCCACATAGATTCCAGATCCCAGAGTTCATAAAGCGAGGGTCGCCTTTATTGGAGAGAGATCTGAGGTGACACCATGCGGAATCCGCTAGGCGGACTTCCTGTGCTCAGTAGACGCTGAAGAACAATGTGTTGCGTAAGCCAAAAGAAACACACCCACATGCTCACTTCGGACCCCATCATTTTATTTAGCTCAGCATAATGTGGTTTCTGGATTCAGAAGGGAGAAGATGCCATAAGGCTTTGAATCTCTGCTAAGCGATTTTTCTCTCTTATCTCCCTGGCTTGTCTTCTCAGAGGCAGTTTCCTTCTTTGCCAAGGCCGTCCCCGATGAGAGCTGGAACCCTAGCCCAGGCCGCTTGCGTGCTGGCCTCCCCAGGTGAGTGTAGGTGCGGGAGCAGACCTGGTAAAAGGGCTTTCTCCTTATTATTATTTTGTGGTCAAAAGGTTGCATACACTTATTTTTTTTTCTGCTGCTAAAGCTTAGAAAGGGTGGAAAGCAAAATATTTTGATAATTATTCAGGCCATCAGGTTACATAAGAGGTTCCATAGCTTTCTGCATCAAACTTGAGCAGTTGAAACCACAAATTCTGTTTTTGCAGCTATAAAACATTCATGGCAAAGAGAGAGAGAGAGAGAGAATAATAAAATCCATTTTCCATTTGCTTGGAACTTATAAAATTTAATGTGGTGAAAAATGACAGTTTACTCCCCGGAGGAAACTGCTCCGAGCCGTGTTTCGTGGGCACAATGTCGAGACGGCGTGGCACGCCGCAGCCCCTGCTCACAGCGAGAGGTGGCATTCTGAGGTGGGATGAGGCCAGGTACTATCAAGCAGCAAGGTCAGCGAGGTCCTGGTCGCAAAGGAAAAGCTCAGCTTTGCTACCCAAAGCATTAAGCAGCATGGGTTCCAGCAGGACCATTGGATCCCACACTCCACTGCAGACATACACACAGGGAGTGCACACCAAAACTGCGGGCATCTTGCTGGTGGTGGGGACCGAATGTGGTTGTCAGCATACAAAACATTGAATTATGGTTTAGAAAGATCTGGTGGCAGTAGTGATGACCTCCGCAAAATAGAGCGTTTACAAAATATCTGTCTGTTTATCATGACACATGCTGAGCAGAATCAAGGCATCCAGTCTTAATAGCCACCATGTTAAGCTCCAGCTCTATCAATAAATGGTGGAGCCGATGTGGAATTGTCCTTTAACTCAACAGGCCTCGGTTCGTTTTCTATAAAATGAACAGTAGGACTATGTGACTTTTAAGATCCATGTTAACTGCTATTCTATAGGAGCCTTAAGGATAGCCAAATCGGTGAGCAATGAACCAAGTGACAATGGAAAACAGGAATTGCTTTGACGCTATGTGAGTCAGGTTGGATATTGCATGTGGTTGGTACAGGTTCTGGGTTTACCATTGCTTTAGTCATCCCTTTACTGTTGGACTATATCAGTTATTTATTGCCACAACAATGCTGTCTGCTAGACCACTCCAAAACTTAGTGTCTAAAAATAATAAGCATCTATCATTGCGCAAGGTGGTGCAGATCACCTGGGTATTCTGGGTATTCAGCTCTTTGCTGGGTTTGCTTAGGCATCTGCAATCAGCTGGTGCACCAGCTGGGAGAAGGCCCATCTGGAATGGCCTCGCTTACATGTCTCATGACGACTGGGGTAATAGAGGTCACGCAGCCGAAAACCTCTCATCAGCTGGGAGAACAGCACACAGTTGTTCTCACGACAGGTGAAAGGGTTCTGAAAGAGAGAGAAGAGATACAAGCAAGGCCACTTAAATGGCATGCTCAGAAATGGCACATCATCCCTTTCTGCCCATTCGACTGCAGAAAGCAAGTGGCTAGCTGAGTCCAGATTCCAGGGAGAGGGAAATAGAGACCTCTTGATAGAATACACTGAAAAGCCCCATTGCAAAGTGTGTGTGTTTAGGGAGCTAAGGATGTGCCACACTCTATTTAGATGATGGCACGGCTGAGAGTGCCATCTGTATCTCTGTGGTTAAAGAAATACTGTCTCTTTGTTGTGTTATGTATTCCACACAGGCATCATCTTCCATTGTTTTGGTGTTTTTTTTCCCTATGTAATCCCCTTCTCTTACCTTTTTATTTCGAATCATATTTGGTCAAATCATAATGGTAGATAATTAATCCCAACTTTATTATTTACTCTCTACCTAATTTGAGATTTATGAGGAAGACGCCTTCATAATAATTAAAGACATATACATATTAAACCTGAAATTGGCCCTAACCTAGTTATTATACAGATAAAGCAGATATGATCCTTGCATAGCTTGGAATCGAAAATATTAGAGTCACAGTTGAATTCTGGGGATATGGGAAATGTTGAGATGATATATCACCGTCCCGCTAGTCTTTGTAAATTGTTTAATCTTTTTGAGTCTCAATTACCTTTTTCTACACACACACACACACACACACACACACACACACGTTTATCAATAATGTCTTCTTTTTCCATCTAAATGTTTAACTAAATTTATTGGGGTGACATTGCTTAATAAGATTATATAGATTTTGCCAAAACCGATTTGGTTCAGTGTATAGAGCATCAGCCTGCAGACTGAAGGGTCGGGTCCCAGGTTCGATTCCGGCCAAGGGCATGTACCTTAGTTGTGGGCACATCCCCAGTGGGGGTTTGTAGGAGGCAGCTGATTGATGTTTCTCTCTCATCAATGTTTCTAGCTCTCTATCCCTCTCCTTCCTCTCTGTAAAAAAATCAATAAAATATACTTTTTAAAAAAGATTATATAGGTTTTAAGTGTATGATACATCATCTTGCATTGTGTGCCCACAACCCAAAGTCAAATCTTCTGTCACCATATATTTGGCCCCTTTTACCCTTACCTATCCCTTACCCCCCTTCCTTCTGGAAACCACCTTCCTGATGTGGCTCCCTGAGACCCACCCAGATTTGACTCTTCATTACTAGTGAGGTCCTGTGCTCTTGTTACCGGGAGAAAAGATGGCACATGGAAAGCAGCTTGACCCATGCCTGGCACGTGTTAAACACTCAGTGGATGTTAGCTATTGCTCTTGTCCTTATATAATATCACCAGCATTTTCAGTTATATGCACCCAAACACATACAAAGAAGTCTTCCCATCAACCTGATATCCACTTGATCCCATCAAATGTTGATTATTATAAAGAAAGGAATTCTTCGAGAGTTCCTCCCTGGAGAATTCCTGAGGGGGAGAACGGCCTTCATAACTCGGGGTTCCTCTGCTCACCGTGGCAAATCATTCAAGGGGATGGAGAATCCCGTCCTTTCACCGGGCTCACCCTCACCTCTCAAAGCCCCATTCATCCCTGGCCTCATCCATCAGTGTTTATGGAGCGGCCCCTCCGACAGCGATGGGATTAAAGACGAGAAGAGTCTCCGGCTCCAGACAGAGTCATGGGCCACAGAGGAGACAGCCACATTCACCAATAATTGCCATGCAGCAGCGCAGCGCCTCAGCTCAGAGACAGCGGCAGGGCCACAGAGAGGAGGCGCTTTCCTGGTGCCCCAGGCGCTTGGAGAGGCCTGCCTTAACCAGAAGGGACAGGGGGTCCCCGTCTTGGGAGGGAAGAAGGAGTCACCAAATGGTGAAAAGGAAGAAAGGATTCCGCATAGAGAGCAGCAGATACTTCAGGTTATGAAAGCTCTTGACATGGAAAGAGAAAGTCATTCCATGTGGCTGGAGGAGGAGATATATTACGGGCATCAAACAAGTACATTTTGAGAAGGAATTATGAGAATATGTCTCTCGCCCCCTCCCATTCATGCAGAAAATGAAAGTGAATTAAAACATAGATTGTTTAGCGAGGCCCCCATAAACATCAAGTTTGAAAAAAAAAAAAAAGACCAAAAAAAATGGGGAAAGAAAGATACCCGCTTAGCTAACAGTACATTTGACTTGTTCTTGGAAAAATCTTCCCATGAATGCCTCTCTCCGCGATCAAATCTTTTTTTTTTTTTTGTTAATGGACCAAAGGAAACGAAATCATATTTATTGTGTCTCCTGCATTTGATCCTTACGAAAATGGCATTAGCCTCATATGGAAACACTTGGAGGCCCCTGAAAACCATTCCTTAACCACAAACATGTCTTCTACTTGTCTGATCTCAAATTATTCCAAGTGAGTATCCCAATTTCGGGTCAGGTTTAAGGATATGACAGGCACTATCAGTCCATTACGGATGAATGATCTATGAGGCAGAGGGCGGAGGTGTTGGCGAGGGAGGAAGATTGCCGCTTGGGAGCCCCACTCCGGGTTCTGGGGCGCGTCTGCCTTCCCCGGTCCCACCTGAAGACACTTACCGCCGGCCCCGCGGCCCAGATGAAGGGAGGAACAATGGACCCGCTCTCTGCTCATCACCCAGATACCATCTCAGCACCTCAGCGGAGCATGATGATTGGAAGCAAAATGACACGGATAGGGTTTCACCTCCGAGCCTCAGATGGGAGGACAACAAAGGTGCGAGGGTCCCAGCCACCCCCCTCCCTGCTGCACCCCACCCCTCCTCGCCCCCTGCCTCCACCGCCTCGTTGCTCTCTTGGTTTCCAGCTTCTGATTGGCAGACACTTGATCCGCACCCCTCGTTCCATTGATTTCATGTGGGAGCTCACAGGGCCACCAGCGACTGCCCCGTCTGCCTGGGAAAGCGCGGCCACGTGACTTGCACCTGTTGCCGGAGCTGCCCGCTGCCCCGCCCTCCGTCCTGTCCCCATGGTGTGCCACCTGATTCTGTTTCAGAAGCAGCAGAAAAGGAGTCCACGTCGCCACCATTCAACACTAACACATACACACAGGAGGCCAGGAGCCGTCCCGGTACCTCTTTTCTCCGCAGAGCCTGCCCAGTGGCCTATGTCAGCAGTCAGTGTAGCCATCCTGCCTCTTTACAGAGCTGCAGCGGGTAGCAATCGCTAAATCGAAAGAGCGCGAGCATGTATGTGGATGGTTCATTCAGCACTGAATCAGCTGCACGCACGCACGCACGCACGCGCACACATCCACTCACACACACTCTCTTTCTCATTGAAGACTTTGCCTATTTGACATCCCCGAGTAGATCATATCGGTTACTTTCGAGAAAGCAACTAGACTTGATAAAGTATCTTTTTAAAAAAAAAATACTTATTTTATTGATTTTTTTACAGAGAGGAAGGGAAAGAGAGAGAAAGTCAGAAACATCGATGAGAGAGAGACATCGATTAGCCACCTCCTGCACGCCCCACAGTGGAGATGCGCCCACAAGCAAGGTACATGCCCCCGACCGGAATCAAACCTGGGACCTTTCAGTCCTCAAGCCGACGCTCTATCCACTGAGCCAAACCGGTCTCGGCAGCACCTAGACTTGAGATCAAAGCCACCGAGACGTTCAAGTGCCAAGAGAATAGGCTGCAGCACCAATAAGCTTGCACTGGCACCTCCTCGGAAGGTAGACCGAAATGGAATAACTCCACATGCAGATCTCAGTGACAGCCTCTCAGAACACACGCAGGTTCAAAGGAGGGGGGGAGGGGGGAGGCACAGCGGCTACTGCCGGGCAGCGATCCTCCAGTTCCGTGGCCGAGCTGGGAAGTGGGTGTCCATTACCCTGTGGAGCCTAACATCTCAGCCCAGAGCCACTCCGGGTGGGAATAATACATCCTCCGGCCTGGAAATGGAAAAGGCCCGTTAAATCATCACCCCGGGCCTTTGCCAGCACAGGATGCTGCTCCCTGAAACTGCTCCGGAGAGCGCCCCGCGGGATGCTCTCCAAAGACAGAGTCATTGTATCCATCTCCAAAGAGCGCGGTCCATCCATCTGGAGGCTCCGATTGCTGTTAGGAAATTAAACTTTGGCCTTGAAAGCATTGTTCCGTCCCAACCCCGTCCCTGGGACCAGGTTTTCATTAAGGACCCGCCATGGCCCGTGGAGGAGGCAGGAAAGGTCATTTTCTCCGTGCCTGTACCTCCGGGCAGGTCTCGTGTGGAATGGCACCAGCCTGGCTCTTATTATGCAATTCCCCAGGCAGGAAGCCTGAGAGCCCCTATTGTAACCGCGCTTTCCCATGACACAGAACCCTCTTCGAGAAAGTGTTCTCCACCGATCCCTCCCAGGACCACTTAAAAACACCTTCCCACAGTCTCGGGGGACCTGTTTACCGCCCCCCATGCCCCAGAGCACTTTAGGGGGTAATTTCAGAGGGCTCGTCCTGTACCGCTTCGTGTAGCATAGTCTTGATTTGAAGGAGGATTTTCATATCACAGTTCAACAAAGCCAGAGGCTAAATACGGGCGTTTGGAAGGCAGGTGTTATATCCCTTTTTTTCTCTTTGGGGCATGGTGGGGTGGGAGAGATTTTATAAAGATAACATTGAAAACAGAAAAGCGAAAAGCGCTCTTCTGACGGAGACAGGTCCGATTTTGGTAAGTGTGACACAAATTTTAATTCTTCATTTCTATTTCATTTTTATTATATTGAATCACTAAAATTTATAAAATCATGTAACATGTGAAATCTGGAATGTACAGCCTTAAAATATGAAAATATTTATCATATACTCTGCTAGTTGTACATCATTGTTATTTACTAGGGGCCCGGTGCACATATTCATGCACAGGTGGGGTCCGGCCCGCCCTGATGGGGAAGGGGCTGTGGGCGGTTGGCAGGCTGGTCCCACACCTGATCAGGGTTGGGGGGCTTGATCGGGGTGGGCCAGCTGGGGGGAGAGGCTGTGGGAGGTTGGCTGGCTGGCCCCGCCCCTGATTGGGATAAGGGAGGCCAATCAGGGACCGGGCAGGCCATGAGGAGGGGCTTCAGGAGGTTAGGGGGGACCCCCTCCCCATCAGGCCAGTTGGCCACCGCAGTTGTGTCACAGCAACAAGTCATTCCGGTTGTTCCAGTCGCTTGGCTTTTATATCTATTCTTCTGTGACAGAAAATAGATCAGAGGACAGAACCTCTTATTTGCAATCTCTTATTATCCTGTTTTAAGTTCCTATAATTAATTGAAAGTAATGAAATAGCATTACACTTTATGTTTATTACCTTTCACTGCTCTTTTTTTATTTTTATTTTTTTTTAATATATTTTATTGATTTTTTACAGAGAGGAAGGGAGAGTGATAGAGAGTTAGAAACATCGATGAGAGAGAAACATCGATCAGCTGCCTCCTGCACACTCTGGACTGGGATGCGCCCGCAACCAAGGTACATGCCCCTGACCGGAATCGAACCCGGGACCCTTCAGTCCACAGCCCGATACTCCATCCACCGAGCCAAACCGGTTCCGGCTGCTCTTTTTTAAAAAAAATGTTTTTATTGGTTTTAAAGCCAGAATGAGGGAGAGAGAAAAACACTGATGTGAGAGAAACATCCATCAGCTGCCTTCCAGACACGTCCAACCAGGGATTGAACCCACAACCTGGGTATGTGCTCCGACCAGCAATCAAACCAGCAATCTTTCAGTCCACGGGACACCACTCAACCAACTGAGCCACATGGGCCAAGGCTTTTCACTGCTCTTTTCAAAATTTGCCCATAGTATAAAACGTCGGCAATCTCCCGGGAGGAACCTGAAATTATCCAGCCTGAGTTTATGCTTCAGCTGCCTTCCCCGACTGTGGGCAAACTGGTAAGAGCAGGCTCACTAACAAGGTGTTTTGAGGAAGGCAATCAAAAGTGATTACTTTCTTGATAGTCTTATTGTCTCTTTTTTTGAGAAAAAAAAAACACATTTTTTCACATTAATATGCTTCTAAAATGCATCATATTGATAGAAATAAAACGGGTAGAGGAAAGTTTACAATTTGGTCATATGCATTTTATGTTCATTTCAAATTTTTGCAGAACATGAAAGCATTAACTTTGAGAGTGCAAAGGACTGAGCTGATGCCTTATACAACACACACATCATTGTTTTTCTTCCTCTGTCTCATGTTAGCGAGACAGAGAGGGATCGAGGTCATTCTGTTCAAGTTAGCAAGCCGAGGTTCTTCCGATAAACATTCCCATGTGATTTTCTAGCAAAGTTGTCAAACCAGAATTTCTTCACGTAGTATAAGAAGGTTAGTCCTTCCGAAAATTCTGAAGAAAATCATATCGTAAATCGAAGTGGGTCAGTTGTGTTAACTCTTTTCTTGATCGTGACGTAACATTTTAAGAGACCTCCCTTTCTGAGTCCCTGGCCCCTAAGAAAGACGGACCTTTGGTGGAGTTCCCACGCCAGCCAGGGTTTTTGGGAAAATACTTATCTACACCAACAATAACAGTTAACATTTTATAGAGTGCTTACCATGTGCTAAACACTCCCCATGCATCCTATTATTTGATTTCTATAATCACCCTATGAAGCAGGCACTATAGTGATTTCCATTTTGCAGGTGAGGTTCACCAAGGTTAAGTATCTTGCCCAAGGTCACACAGCTGGCCAGGAGCATGGCCAGGACTGCACCTCACGGTTCATCTGCAGAGCCTCTGACTGTACCCCGCAGCAGGCTTAGCACATGAATCTCTCGAAGGATCGCTTTTACTATCACTCCACTTCCTCGTGTCCGACAGATTCAACAGCTTGGAATCATTAGAAAAATAAGTGCACACAGGAAAGGCAAACCAAATAGAGCTGAAATAAAATAAAAACGGCATTTGAAAACACCTCTCCCGGTCTCCTGATCAGTACGAATGAGAGTGGAATTAACCCTTTAGTTAAATGTGTCTTTCTTTGTTTAAAAATCGGGAGGTGCCCAAAGCTGCCTGACTAGTTCTGGTCTGTTCGTCACCCTGTAACATTGGGTCACATAAAAAAGGAGTTCCCCTAGAAATAGCAGCACCACGTAAACAAGCCAACGCCACTTCTCGGAACATTTTCCAAAAGAGTCAATGTACGTAGGGAACAAAAGAAAATAAGGCAATCAGAAAATAATTACCGGCGTGCCATGTTCGATAAAAGCCATTTCTTAGTTTAATGAAAGACGTTGCTTCTCTTGTTCAAGCATCCCTCATTTCATGGAAATGATAAACAGGAACAATTCCATCATAATGAATTGTTCCTTTTTAGGGTTTAGCTGAATATGGAACAGTACAGCTTGTGCCCTCATTTTAGATTTTTCTTTTTTTTTTAAAGCACGTAACACATATGATTCCGTATTTTGTGGCCTGGAAAGTAATTATGTGACACAGCTCCCAGTTTTAGCTGACTTCAGAAAGTCCATCTATCTCCGCGGTCAGGCGCTCGCTGCCGAGAGCAAACGGATGAGCTTCAAAGCACTGGTTTGGACCACTGGAAACATAATCAACAGATGATGGAGAAATGCACCCCTCCTCCCCTTTTCTTCTTCTTCCAGATCTCCCTGTCAGAGGATGATTGATATGTGTGGAGCAGCCCTTCAAATGCCAGTCACTGCCTGAGGCACTTCCTATAATCAAAGCACACGCCCACCCAGAGCTAATTAGACATTAGATTAGTGTCAACCGATTGATTTAAAGCAGCCGTCCCCCCCGTTTCCAATCCTCCCTTCTCCCCGCGCGAGGCAGGGGACCGGTCTCCCAGAAGCCTCCACCAAAAAGGCGCATTTTCTCATGGAAGCCCCCGGGAAGGAAACCGAGGAATGATGCAATGCGGCTAGAACACAAGCAGAATCACATTTCTAGAAAGAAAGCGAGGAGGAGGAGAACAGGGAGAGAGAGGCACCAACAGAGAGAGAGAAAAGGAGAATGACTCATGCTTCCTCGAGCAATGAAACCCCTCGGTCCAATTTGTTGAGTTAAGTTAGAGAGAGTGTTTGTGATGTTTGAAAGAAAATTATTTGCAATTTAACCTGGGAGAGTTCTGAGTACATTTGGCTACAATTTAGATACCATTTTTCAAAGTCTTTTCCCTTCATTCCTCCTCCTCCGCCCCCTCCCCCCCTTTATAAATATATGAGCCGGGAACATTCAAAGTTGTCTTAATGGATTAAGCAGAGACAAGGCTGCAAGGAGCAAATTAAAAATGAAACAGTTACAGCTGTTGGAACTGGCAGTGGGCAGAGGGAGGTAAAAAAAGGTTTCTCTGCTCACAGGACAAGGGAGATTTCAGACACACCAGGCCCTTGCCATGTTCAGACATGCACACCTACGAAACAGTATGTGTGACCCCCGACGTCTGGGGGGACTGGACAGTTCAGCGGCCGCTTATCCTGCAGAAGAACCCAGGTCGTTGTACTTCAACTAAAAAGTGAGCTTATTCTTAGCAGCGACTAGCAGTCACAGCCGGGGGCCAGTTTTAGACTTTTCATTTGCAGATTCAAGGCCTTTTTCACGTTCACATAGTTCACATCCTGCTACCTGCACACTCGGGCTCGGGTGCTCCCACACGAACACACCTCAGAAGTGATTTCTGCAAAGATGGGACCCCGAGACATGCTGGGAAGGCAGCAGAAACATACAGGGCAGAAGAGGACCAGCTGAGGGGACGCTGGGCCTTCACCTAAGGGCACTTATGTCGTGGATTGGAGGGGCTGGAGAAATGAAGAGAGACAGCTCATGACCCCAGGGGAGGTAGAGGTGAGGACAAAAGCTACAGCCAACCAACCTGGCTGGTTTGGCCAGTGGAATGAAGGGTCTTGGGTTTGATTCCAGTCAAGGGCACGTGCCCGGGTTGAAGGCTCGATCCCCAGTAGGGAGTGTGCAGGAGGCAGTCGATCAATCAATGATTCTCTCTGATCGTCGATGTTTCTCTCTCTCTCCCTCTCCCTTCCTCTCTGAAATCAATAAAAACATATTTAAAAAAACAAAAAGCAGCCAACCAATTGGACTATTGCAGTTAGTCATTGTGCCTGGTATTTTTTAAGTCTTTATAGCTTTCAGGCTACATGTATTTTTTTTATTTATATTGATTTCAGAGAGCAAGGGAAAGGGAGAGAAGGATAGAAACATCAGTGATGAAAGAGAATCCTACACTGGGGATCCAGCCTGCAACCCAGACATGTGCTCTTGACCAGGAAACAAACTGTGACCTCCTGGTTCATAGGTCGATGCCCAACCCCTGAGCCACACTGGCCGGGCAGGATTACATGCATGATCTCACTGATGTCTTTTACAAATTCCTGCAGGAGAGAGAGGGCATGTATCATGATGAATTTGCAGCTTGGATATTTCACCCCTTATAGATGAAATGATTAGGACCGCTAATCCTCTGCCACCCCAATACCCGCCTCCCTGCCAGATAGAAAGACTCCGTGATCCAGTAACAAATCTGAAGGCTTTTTTTTTTTTTTGTTTCTCTCAGTCCTGCCAATAGAACTGCCTTCTAAACCCCTGTCGGAGTGGCATCTCACTTATACATTTAGCTATTTTTTCTTTCCTTTTTTTTTGTTTTAATATACCTACCCAATCCATCTGGGAGCATTCTGAGATTTGAAGAGCTATTCCTCCAAACTCAAGAAATGCACCCAGCCAAGACCGGTTTGGCTCAGCGGACAGAGCGTCGGCTTGCGGACTGAAAGGTCCCAGGTTCGATTCCGGTCGGGGGCATGTACCTTGCTTGCGGGCACATCTCCACTGTGGGGTGTGCAGGAGGCGGCAGATCGATGTCTCTCTCTCATCGATGTTTCTGACTTTCTATCTCTCTCCTTTCCTCTCTGTAAAAAAATCAATAAAATATATTAAAAAAAGAAAGAAAGAAAGAAAGAAATGTACCGAACCAAACGCCAAATGCCAGACATCCAGGAGGTCACTGAAGAGGATCTACGAATCCGGAGGCTAAACACTGGGTTAAATGCAGGAATAAAAACGCTGATTCTTCTCCTAGGCGGGAACTGAAGACCTAAGCGAGCTTCCAACCGATTCCTACCAAAGCAGTGAAGATGGAGGGGGAGTGGGCACTGAAACCTTAACGCTGTGCTAAAACACGTCTTGAAAACCGACGGAAGTTTCTAGAGCCCCAAATGCAATGGGGCCCTGGAGCAGAATGGAACTATTGTTTTATTTGCCTTGTGTATGGGTCTTAGCGTCGTAATGACAGCTTTCAAGGGCTACTTAGGTTGAAATATGAAGCCACAGAGGCCACGAGTAGGTAAAGTCTGCGCAATTCCACCCGCGTCACTGTTCCACCTTCCCCTCTCCCTCCACCCCCCCCCCCCCCCCCCCCCCCAGAGCGTAGAACCAAGGGGTGAGGCGGACGGGGGAGTCTTCCAAATGCCAATTCGGCAAATTTCGCCTTTTTTTTTCGGCTATAAACCTTTCAATACCTCAAAATAAATCCTTCAATTTTATATGAGATTTCGATTTCTGCAGCTGGAGATTTATGCAGTGTGCCGAGGCCAGGCCAAGAGACGTGAACATAAACGATGTGACAGATAACGTAAGGATGTTATTCAGCTTTGCACCGCGGCCTCGCTCCCCCGGGGATGCTCCACATGGCAGGCACAGGCTCCCTCATTAATTAGCTGCTGAAGCAGCTGATCTTCTGCGGGGGATGCGTGTCTCCCACCGCGGGGCCCCGCGCCCCAGCCATGCAGGAAGCAGTCTGCTTCCTCAGCCCCGGCCTGCAGCTGAGATGCTCAGAGGGCAGATCTGCTTACTGCAGGCCTGCCCCCTGGCTGTGCCAGGTTCTGTGCCCGGGGGCCAGGAGAGGGATGGAGCACTTCAAGACCCTGTGCCCCTGAGCGGGACTCAGGAGGAGAGCATCTAAGTCAGGTACAGTATGTCCACAGCGAAGGCAGCCAGTAGGTTTGCAAGAGAAGGGAATAGGCCTCTCACTGCAGTGCCTTTATCAATGTGCTTACAAATAAATTAACTAAGCATTTCTCAACACTATTACAAAGCAGGCTCTGGGCTAGTTTTCTTATAATATCCTAGTTGATTCTCATCATGACTGAGCAACGCGTACAAAATTAGCTTCGTTCTACAGAGAAAGTAACCAAGGATGGGTAAGGTTAAGGGCCTGACCTTAAAGCATCAGATACAGTGGTACCTCGAGATACGAGTGCTCTAACGTACGAGATTTTTCAGATACGAGCCGTCGAGCGAGTGATTTTTGCTTTGAAATACGAGCAACATTTGAGATAGGAGTCATCACGCGGATCAGCCAGCTGCCACGACCCACCCGTTTACCGCGACTTGAGTGTCCAATAGTTTCCCACGCCTCAAGGTTACGGAACGAATTAAACTCGTATCTCGAGGTACCACTGTAGTCACTCCCAATTCTGTTTGGTATTCTCCAGAAAGTAAACTCCTCTTCCCTTCTACCCCCCGAAACTGCCACCACCACCTCCTGTTGTAGGAGGGGGTGAAATATAGTGGGAGAAGGAGGTTAGGAGCCCTATTTTCATTTTTTACACCTTATTCTTCACTCCTGCCTTCCTTGGTGCCAAGCACCTGAAATTTGCTGTTTTTTCTTTGCACCAATCAGCTTATTTTTAATGGATTTCTTCATCGACAGGCACACAGTTTTCAGCGCCCTATCATCTGCTTCATCTGTTGAGTCATTTACCAAAGTAATCATCCATTTCTCATTACTAGTACCTGGCTTTTGAAGAAATTTCAAGTCCATTTTGTTCTCTTTTCCCCCTTTATTTTTTTTAACATCAAACTTTCTTTGAAATTATTTTACTCTATGTGAATAGGGGTGTAAGAGAAATGAATATAGGTTGCATGGCACATATTCAAACACAAATTCAGTGTGTAGCCAGTTTTAAGAGAATACCTCCTAAACCTCTAATACGAAGTACCCATTCTGCAATTGGATGGCCTAGCCTCACACCCCTGCTTATCTGTTTATCATCTCATTCTACTGATGACAAAGCTGAGGCTTACAATGATTAAATCAGTGGCTCAAGGTCACAAAACCGTATTTACATCTCAGAGTTTTTATGAGTATTAAATGTGATAAATCACTTAGCATCGTTATTGTCTTATAACTGGGTTTTAAAAAATTGGTTTTCCTGATTAAACATCTGGTCCTTATTGGTCCTCCAGTTCCTGAATACAGCATAGGTAGGTCAGTAGGGAAGTGGAAAAGAGAGAGAGATACATGATGGAATAGCATGCACTACACTAAGTGAAAAATAAGACACAAACGAGTTCATACTATGTGGTTCTATTTATATGAAATTCTACAATAAGCAAAACTAACCTATAATATAGAAATCAGACCATCAATTGCTTGGAGCATGGTTGGCTGGGTTGGGGCATAAGGAAGCTTTCTGTGGTAGATGAAAATTAAATATATTATATATATGTATATATATGAATATATATATGTGTGTGTGTGTAAATATATATATATATGTGTGTGTGTAAATATATATATATATGTGTGTGTGTATATGTGTGTGTGTGTGTGTGTGTGTGTGTGTGTACTTGGGTGATGTTTACATGAATATAAAAATTTATAACACCTCATCAAATATTAATGTTGCCTGCTTAGCTCAAACAAATTTTTTAAATGTTTAATTGCAAACAGTAAACAGTTTCAATCCCTGATTTAAAAGCAAACATTTTAACATTGTTTGCCGAAACCCGTTTGGCTCAGTGGATAGAGCGTCGGTCTGCGGACTGAAAGGTCCCGGGTTCGATTCTGGTCAAGGCCATGTATCCTGGTTGCGGGCACATCCCCAGTAGGGGGCATGCAGGAGGTGGCTGATCGATATCTCTCTCATTGATGTTTCTAACTCTCTATCCTTCTCCCTTCCTCTCTGTAAAAAATCAATAAAATATATTTTATAAAAAAATAAAAATAAATAAATAAATAAATAAAAGCAAACATTTTTTAAAAGAAATTTTTTAAATTTAGTGGGAAAAATAGGTGTACTTTATTCATCTATAATTCAACAATGGTTAGTTTAAATGTTCATATTAATACTCTTAGCCAGCTTAGTTGTGATTTGAATTTTAAAGGTGAACAGGAAAGCTTTGATGTGTGATTAAAGAATACACACCTGTCAGAAGACTGGGGTCCTCTCCAGAGCTACTGTGGTGGAAATTAGCAGTCAGGTCAGCTACAGTCACGTTGACGTCTAAATCTAAGTGATCAATGAGGAGTGAGGATCGGGCCACCAGTTCGTGATCAGAAGAATCAGAATTAGGATCAGAAATAAAGCATATGCATCAAAAAGGAATTCAGGTGAGAAACACAGTAAATCTGTGTCTCATAAAGAAATACCCTTGGCCCTTCTTAGTAGAAGAAGGGGTGATGGCATAATTTGTTAGCACAAACATGGGGATTCTAAAGAATCTGAGCCACCACAGAGAATGCCCAAGCCCTCTGATTACTCTGCTCTGTTTGTCTGCTTTTCTGACAGACTCTGATTGCAAGTTAGTCCTGTTTGCTCAAACCATTTGCTTCTACTCCAAGTTCAGTCTTCTCTAATTGCAGATCTAGAAAACACCCCAGAATACTTTTCTCTATGCTACAAGGTCATTTTAGAAACCAAAAATTGTTGTCAGTATAACAGAAGTGTACAGAAAGTTTGGCATTGGATTACTTGAGACATACAGGGAGTTTATTCTTGTATTCTTATTTATTTAATGGCTATTTATTTGTATTACAACTGTAAACCTTTTTTTGCCCACCATTGTATGTTATGCTAACTGACGTGCTATTATTTTTTTAATATACAGTGGTACCTCGTGATACGAGTGCCCTAACATACGAGATTTTTGAGATACGAGCAGTCGAGCGATTGATTTTTGCTTTGAAATATGAGCAACAGTTGAGATACGAGTAATCACGTGGATCGGCCGGCTGCACACGACCCACCAGTTTACCGCGACTCGAGCATCTCATAGTTTCCCACGCCTCAAGGTTACGGAATGAATTAAACTCGTATCTCGAGGTGCCACTGTATTGTTATTGATTTCAGAAAAGAAGGGAAAGGGAGAGAGAGACACCCACATCATTGAGAGAGAATCATTGATTGGCTGCCTCCTGCACACCCCCACACTGGGAAACGAGCCCCGCAACCCAGATACATGTTCTTGACTGAAATCGAATCCAGGACTCTGCAGTCTGCAGGCTGATGCTCTCTCCACTGAGCCAAATCGGCGAGGGCGTGGTGAACTATTATTATTGAGAGTGGTAGGCCAGACTACACGGTGAGTGCTAATCAGTCTAATCATTTTATTCAGCTCTGAATTCCATCCAAATGAAAGTGTTTTTGTTAAGGCCGTAGATCATTCCCATGTCAATATCCCAAGCTTAGAGCTGGCAACAGCAAGACATTTTTCAGAGGAAAGGCCCAAACCTAATCCAAGTGCCTGTCTTTATGATCTCCATCAGCCCCAATTAATTTGCGGTGGATTTCAAGCTGAAACAAAGGCCCCGCAATGAGTCTTGCTGTCCCAGCCCAGCCAGATGATTCTGCGAAGCCTCTCCCTCCGTCATTCCAGGGAAGAAGCACAATGGGATGGAGCTGAGGCCTCGGGGTCTTGGCAGCCAAGGGAAATGGGAGGGATGTGTGCCAGAGTCGGTATCAGTGTGGAAAATCACCTCGCAGTGACAACGGGGGAAGCATCAGGGAGCATCGAGAGGAAGGCTGCAAAACATCTGATAAGTGCAAAAGGTAGACATTGTCCTGAGGTTGAGGTTTATCGTGTGAACCCTCGGATTTCCACAAAAACTCCTCTGGGTTCTTTTTTTTTTTATAAGTATTTTAAGTATTTAATTTTTTATATATATATTTTATTGATTTTTTTACAGAGAGGAAGGGAAAGAGATAGAAAGTCAGAAACATCGATGAGAGAGAGAGAGAGACATCGATCAGCCGCCTCCTGCACGCCCCACAGTGGAGATGTGCCCGCAAGCAAGGTACATGCCCCCGACCAGAATCGAACCTGGGACCTTTCAGTCCGCAAGCCGACGCTCTATCCACTGAGCCAAACCGGTCTCGGCTCCTCTGGGTTCTTGATTAGTCTTTCCGTGGCATGTGGCTCTTCTTCTCCCCATAAGTGAGTGGGCCTTCAAACTGGATGTTGGGAGGATTCTCTACCAGCCAGGAAGCACCCACCCAAAAGCCAGAGTGTCCCTCCCCACCTCCCCAACACTGTCCTGTCCCATCAGATTAGATCCCTCACACATGACCAGGAGTTTTAATCGGGCCTGAGATTGTGCTGCAAAACAAGAAAGCCCACTGTATGGGAGAACATATTAGCAAATATGAGCACTGATAAAGGTTTAATCTCCAACATCTACAGCCAACTTATACAACTTAATAAAAGGAACATAAATGATCCAATAAATCGAGCCTGAGCTTGTTTCTACTGTATCGCCAACACATCAATGCCGTGTCACAAATCAATGTGTGAGCAGAATAGACGGGAACTCGGATGGTGTGATGAGCAAGGATGCTGAGGAGAACCACAGCCCACCACTTAGAAAACCCCGAATCCATTTCTGATGTGTACAACTTCATCACGGCAAGTTCTGTTGTTACTGGGTTAAAGTGGAAAAACCTAAAAGACAGAGCATGTGGACAGAGAATAAAGTCATTCTTCGTTATCAACCATTCACTACGAGTTTTCCTCCTTTAAATGGCTCCAAGGCAACCAGTGTCCTAAAGGCTTATACATATGAAGGCCTAATGTAAACCCCATGCACTCGCCAAGTGGAAGGAAGCCAGCTGGGAATAGAGAAATCGGGGCAGGTCAGGGCACTGAGGATCTTGCGAGAAGAAGCACAGCCAGACAACTAAAAAGGGAAATAAGCAAGTGCCTGACATATTTTACCTATTTCACAATTATGTAAATTATCCCACACAAATAAAGGCCTATGACCAATACTTCTGGAGAAACAAAAGTCAGAGATTTCCCTCCCTCGAGCACATCCAGGACGTGCCTGAATGAAGTCCATGACAAGTCCCTGCATTCTCTCGGGGACCAGTAAAATGCAGTCGCTTTAGGCCATGGTGTCAGAGGGATGCTGGTTGACCAGAAGCCCAAGTGTTGGTGAAAGAGTTTCTGTTGGGAATCTGGATTAGATCAGACTGTCACCCCACTTTCATTGAGGATCCTGTGACGACGAATGTGTGATGTACTGTAGGAGAGGCTCAGAGTGAGAAAAATGATGTGGTCTGACAAAGCAAGTCAGAAAGACACCTGTCTATCTGAATTGGGGTGCCTACCAAATGCCAACGTGGTGCGAGTTCCTCCTCTGGGTTACTCACAGTCTGGGGTGGACACGTAGACCAAGAAGAACAACATGGGAGCCCGGCCAGCGTGGCTCAGAGGTTGAACATCGAACTATGAACCAGGAGGTCCCTCTTTGCTTCCTGCTCAGGGTACATGCCCGGATTGGGGGCTTGATCCCCAGTAGGGGACATGCAGGAGGCAGTTGATCAATGATTCTTTCTCATCATTTTTTTTACACATTTTTAAGTTTTACTTATTTATTTTTAATTAATTAATTAATTATTTTTTTCCCTATTGCCCTCCCCACCCCCCAGTACATGCCCTCATCCGTCTCCCCCACCACCCATCTCATC